>DWPC01000074.1:0-14222 GCA_018251435.1 Oarisma aurantiaca
TTAAGCTTGATCAACGAACATGATTTGCTTTTATTCGAAATCGTAAAATCATTTATTCAGATTGGCCAATTGCCACTAATTCTTTCACCGAGTGGTGCTTCGTTCATTAAATATGATTTTCGCTTCTTCTGTACCTGGTGGGGCGAAGACGGTTCGCTGCCCTGCGAGCTCACGGCGGCTGCTTCCTCGTCGCCTCGCGACTCTTCCCATTCCCGAGTCTCACTGCCTTCCGTTCCTGTGAAAAATAATACAATATTGCGGACATATTGCAAACTTTTACAAATCATTCATGTTTTAGGCCTATTAGATGCTTCCGTTTACAACTTTTTCCCCTACAAAATATTTCGTCCCCCCACCCCCATCGACGCAAGTACCCATATACGCATATTAACAACTTCGGTTGAGAATTTGCGGGGCCCTGGCTTCGCAGACAGGAGATACATAATGTAAGGTGACATACTCGTGTCCCTCGGATGTGTCTGCGAGTGCGGCTGCGGCGGCGGCAGCGCGGCGGCGAGGTCGGCGTGCGTGTCGTGGTGCGACGCCGCGCCGCCCGCTTCGAACGTGAAACGCGCGCCCGTACCCGCCGCCTCCCCGCCGCCGCCCGCGCCCAGCGGTGATACTACCGCCTCTCCAAATCTGCACACACATAAACAAGCACATAATACACGCTATTACATGTATACATATGGTCCTTCCAAATTCAAAAATATTATTTATGTAATTTTTACAAATACTTATAATCGTACTTTTTTATCATCATGAAATTTAGAGAAAGCTCTTTTGTTATAGACCGTGCGCAGTAGCAAGATGCAGGTGTCACAAGCCAATATTGACGTTGACGGCTGTTGTAAAACATGACCAAGGTTGTGACGTTATGTAACAGATTTAGATGGTATAGATACCTCAAGTTCACAAATTAACGTGGTTCAGAGAAGAAAGAAAGACACCAATAAGCAGTGCTGTCATTAGTCATCGTGTCATAGCTATGGGCAATAGACAGTGGGTGAAAGGATGGATAATGCCTAATTTTAATGTTTTAAGGTGTAGAAATTCTACAAGAGCCAAAGAAAACTTTTCTTTTCATCAGCAAGCAATTTGTTTATAAAAATCTGCACTATTGATTTTAAAATCAATTTTATTTGTGTTTACTGCATTACTACCACTTTCTATCATGAAAAATTCATACTTTTTATTTGACAGCGTCTAATCAATACATTACTGATATTGGTAACAAAATTATACGTTTAATCTATTGTAGCACGCAATGAAAGCAAATCATTCGATAATATCATTCCTCGCTATGGAACAGCCTTTCACAAACATACCTACCACTTGATTCCACTTATGAATGTGGTACAGATGAAATACTAAGTCTTAGTTTGTAAATTCGCTGCATCTTTCAAGAGTAAAACGAAATATTACTGTCAACGTCGTCCGCACCTTAGAGCGCACGGACAATATAACGACAATATACCTTGTGATATACTATAAATTTACCGTAACACTTACCCATCATTTCTTCTCGGAACGTACAAGGTGGGTGTAGATGGCACGATGCTGTCGTCACCGTCGTCTGCGCCGTTACCGCCCAGAGATAATGTACCACTCGCTAAAACATAAATAATAGCAGTCATCCACCCATCCAAATACTGACCGCGACCGCTGTTGCTTAACTTTTTGGATCGCTAAGGATCGACACAAAGCGCCAGGTTATGAACGCCTAAACAGATTGTTTGCAGTCTCGTTTGTTATAAATAATAATATGCTGCAGAGCTATTTTTAGTGGACGTCGTACTCGTAGATACTCAAAAAGGATGTAACTTACAGAATCATCAAAAATGATTTAAGTATGCCAAAATAAACTTTAAGGGCTGTTTTCTATTTGCAAAATGTATTTCTCCAAAAATGACTATTTGTATAACTACATGACTAATAATGTCCTAAATAAACAAAACAGCATAAAAATCAACTTGATTAACATACCTATGTTCCAAAGCGTAATTTTTTTGAATTGGATCCCTTTTTCGTATAGCTATCGCTAACGGTCTACAACGAAATAAGAAAAAATGCTTACGCTCGGTGCCGCTGCTAATGGCCTCTATCTGCTGGTGAGCGTGCGGCGCGGCGTCGGCGCGCGCGGCGCCCTCGCCCTCCGAGGAGCCTGCGCCGCCCGCCTCCGGGGACTGCGCTGGAGACTCCTGTAATGGTTTACTTTTTAATAAATGTGGCTTTAGTTTAGTCTGTACTTACACTGGTACAGGTGTAGGTACTTCTCCTCCCTTTCAAATAACTGTTTCAATGTTACACTTAATCTAAGCAAATTACATTATTAATTATAATGATAAAATAAATACCAATCTGTATAACCTGCATAATATTTAATTTACAAATTAAATTGTATTTTTCCACACTCTTGTAGCTTACATGCAAATATTGTTACATTAGCCAACAGATATTTATTTTTGACATTAAAAATGTTTCATATTGTCCAAAATACAAGGAACTAAAGGACGATCACACAAATTGATATTTTCTTAAAGCAGTTAAGTATACCATACCTACAGAATGTTAGTAATGACTACATTTACAGAATGTTAAGGCCGAAGCTTTGCTACATCATCTGCAGTATCTGTTAGCATTTATTATGTTAGTATTGTTTGAAGTAATTTCATTACCAAGTATAGTCCACGCGCAAGTTCTGACGCATTTAGGGCTGGGGAAATCTCTAACAAATGCGTTTTTTTGCTAGTTATTAACTAGAAGATATAGTGGGCCTACCTTATTATTCAAACACAAGTCATAGACGTGAATTAAGATCATTTAAACACAAATACATACCTATGGTATAATTTTAAAATTGCAACATTTCGAAACTCGTACGTGGACTGTACAATATAAGTCAGTAACCCTATGCTATTCCTGTAAGTGTAACCTCATTCTATGAAAACATACCTTAATGCCGCACAGGTTAGGTATTAGTGAAGCGTATAACTTACTTGACGTACAACACTTTCACCGTCATCTCCCTCCACTTCTTCCTCCTCTACTCCCCCCTCCACCTCCTGTTCCTCCTCCATATCGTCATCGTCTTCTTCTCCTTCCTGCTTCAATTTAGAAAAAAGTGACAAATATCATAATTTGAATGTAATAAGAATACACAGTAATTAATAGTTTTCGGCAAATGTTGAGCCCTAGAGGAAAAGTTCAAGCGTCGTAGTTTAGACATAAATAGTATAAATAAATGGCCAGTCAAGAGGGCGCAAGATAGAACTTACGGATAAGTTTTGCTCTAGAGTGACTGTCAGACTGACGTCAAGACATTACTACAACTTAACTTGATGATGTGGGGCCGTAATTGTCATGGTACAGATCACATACCCTGTACATGGTGCCGGTGCAGCGCTCGTCATCCTCCTCCGAGTCGACGACGATGACACCCTCGTCGTCCTGATCGCAGCGCGACGACGTCGGCACCTGGTACTCCACCTCCACTGACCGCTCAAAGCCCTACAACAAAAATTTATTGGTCATTACATAATATCGAACTACAAAATACTACACAACTATAGAACCGAAAACAACAGTGACATCAGTCATTACCTGTACGCGAGATCGTTTAGCGGCGACAGGTCGGGGCTGCAGCCGTCGTTTGGGCGGGCGGGACTCGGGCGGCGCGTGCGACGTGCTGACGCCGGGCGGCGCGTGCGAGGTGCTCACTCCGGGCGCCGGCTGCGACGTGCTGACGCCGGGCGCCGCCTGCGACGTGCTGACGCCGGGCGCGGGGTGTGACGTGCTGACGCCGGGCGTGGAATGCGACGTGCTGACGCCGGGCGTCGTGTGCGATGTGCTGACGCCGCTGGACGCTTGCACGAGCGCCGCAGACGCTGAAGTCGGGGCTGAGCTGACTGCGCCTGTGTTTGTTACAATTTCACTACATCGTAAATGTGCTTTATTATTTGGCAATTTATTTAAACAATTCGATTGGCATTATTTCGACTGTGGAGTTAGTTATGAATAGCGAAATCAATCAACATCTTAACTGAGTAAACAAATCAGTTCCTTACATCACTGCACACATTTTAATTTGCTGAAAGCCAGCTAGTTAGCTGTTAAAAATGTATCAATTGCCTGTTTCGGTTCTATAGAAGTCCTTCAGTAAATACCACGCCAGTTACTATTTAGTTCAGGTATACTATACACAGTGTATTTTTACGAACACTGCGAGGAGGCTGCGAGCGGCTGCGCGGGCGCGGCAGCGGGTGTCGCGGCGCCGGGTGCGGCGGGCGGCGCGGCTCCGCTCGGCTGCTCGATGCGCGGCATCACCATAGCGACGGCCTGTACGGTGCACACGTTACATGTTACGGTCCATGTGTATATTTTGAAAAATGTGTTGGTTATTCCCCTTCAAGCTACGCTGACTTTTCTTTTCAATATGGAGATTAAAAGATTTTAGAATAGAATGAACTGATATTAGCTTTGTTTTCGAACTATCGGCTATATGTATAATTAATATGCACATGCTCCAATGTATACATAATAAAGCTTAGTAAAAATGTTGACGTCTAAAGACTGTCGAGCTAATATTTTGAAGTCTCACCTTTTATAGCCATGTGTTCCCTACTATTTTAATTGAATTGTATATGGCCAAGAACTAAACTTTATTTAGCTGCATTAGTTCATGAACTACTTAGTATTTTTTATACCTGTTGTGGGGCTTGGGAATGTGAGGAAGATTGAGCTGTGCTGTCACTAGACGCTGTGCTACCCATCCCTGCTTCGCTTGTATCCATATCCTGAAGCATAGCAAGCAAAGTAACAATAAGATACAGTCTAATTATCAACAGGTATCTAAGTGTCAATTTATAAATAATTTTGTTGCATTGCATTTAATTTAAATTAAGTTTATTATTATGAATAATTATAGGATACTATAATGCATCTCTTATTACTGAAAAGTATCCAGACCACAATTCAAATAAATAGGTAAATAAGAAAAACCAACATAAACCTCTGAATGTTAATTAATATTACACCCATAATCTATACTTACTAACCAACACAACTTCGGTTTTAAGCCATAATAATAGTAGGAATTACTTATCTCGATTCAGTTATACCATAGACCCTACAGTAAACTCTCAACTTATTAGCCGAGCTGAAGTTATCCAGTCAATGGGCAGAATAAAACATTATTATTATGCTGTCAGGGAAAGAGCGAGGGAGGAGGGTCATGGGAACTACAATGACTCGCGTACGCATTGCGCAGCTGTAGTAAGTTCAGATCAACCAATAAGCTTTGAAAGAGAACTGATAAATGGTATTTAAAAACTACTAATATCGTATCTATGTATGTACTTAAGCTTTAACAACTTGAAACTTGAAACTATTTATTAATGAATAAAAGCTTGGTCTCTGACACTATGCTGAAAAGTATTACTTGTGTAGACTCTGGCGGCGCTGAGGACGCGAGGGCTGCGCGCGGCATGGGCCGGGATGACGATGCGGGCATGTACTCCGTGGAGTGGGCATCGTGGGGCGCCGTCGGGCCCACTTGTGCCATCGGCCGGATGGACGCAAGCGGCGTCTCACCTCCCCGCCGGCTCGCCGTCACGCTTTGCTGTGCCAGACCTGGTCACAACAATAAAATTAGCGGTTATTGCGTTTTAACCTACTTCAAGAGAGTTCTTAATTACTTCCTTTTTTTACTAATTCAAAATGTATATACAGGAAACCAAAAAAAGCGTTTGATTATGTTCAATATGGGACCCCAGGAGAGCATTAGCTTTTGATTAAAAAACAATAATTGATTTTTTAAGTTGGTTAAAAAGAAACAAGATAAAATACTTATACTCACCAGCCATAGGTTTGATGTTGGCAGTTGGAGGGTCTGTTGTCGTTTTTTCTGTAGCAGTCTGTTGTTTCGAAGCTGAACTTTGATTTGCTAATTGCCTCTGAAGCATGGTCACCTTTTGCATCAATGCCTCTACCTCTCTATTCTTCTCGGCCTGGGCCTCTCCTCGCTCCTTCTCTAGGCGAGAAAGTCTACCTTCATATTGAGATTTTATTAGAGCAACTCTCACGTCTTGTTCATCTCTAGTATTTTTTTCAATCGTGCCGATTTTACTGCGCGACTCATCTAGCTCACGCGTCAAAGTATTTTTCATTTCAGTCAGTTGAACTATTTTATTTTTAGCCTGTTTGAGCACTTGTTTTGATTTTTCTTCTTTATCTAAGCTGACTGTTCTAATAGATTCCAGCTCTTGTTTTAGCTTTTCACTGTTAGATCTCTCATTTTCAAGTTGAGCTTGAACTTCAGCCAACTGTTCTTCAATCTTTTTGGTGCTTTCAGCCAATGCCACTTCCGCTGCTGCAGCATCTCCCTCGGTTTTTTTCTTTTCCTCTTCCATATTTTTGACAAGTTCTTCATATTGTCCTTTATATTTTTTGGCAATTTTTCTTATCTGCATTTCCTTGTTTCTTATATCATTGAGTACAGCTTCTTTATTGGATAAATCTTCGGAAATTTTTGAATTCGTTTCAATGGCAGCATTGTATTCTGCTTTTAATTTTGTCAATTCTTCCATTATCCTGGACATATCTTCTTTGATGGTCTGTAATTCTTCACTTAACTTTTTGTTTTCTTCCATCAACGTATTTTGCTGTCGTGACAATAAAGTATACTGTTCTTCCAATTTCACTTTCTCTATTTTAATGGCACTCAGTTCCTCGTTGGCCTTTTTAAGGTTTTCTTTTTCATTGGTTAACATCTTAGCAAGTGTTTCTCTTTCATTTTGTAAGCGTTTCCAGTCTTCTGGACTTGTTTTATTCGCACGTTCTACTAAAGCATTAACCCTATTTCGCCATCTTGCACAATCTGCTTTTAATGAATTATTTTCTGATAGCAGTGTTTCATTCTTAGAAGTAAAATCTGATATTTTATCGTGAAGTGGGGCCAACTGTTCTTCTAATGATTTTACAGTAGCTGTTAACTCTTCTACTCGCGCTGACAGAGTATCACGTTCTTCTCGTAAAATTCTGTTGCTATCTGTTAAAGCATTCAAGGTCTCCACTTTTCTAAGCAAATCAGATTGTTTATTGACGGTTACAATACTCACCTCTGATCTTTCTCTTTCCGCCGCTAATGATAGTTTTGTATCATCTAGTTGTTTTTCTGTGATTTCTAATTGAGACCTAAGTCGCATAGTTTCAGCTTGTAAAATGTCATATTTCGCCATAGCTATGTCTTTTTCCTTTCTCAAATATTTGACTATATGGAATAACTGCTCAGATGACTTTCCATCGTCTTCAGACACTGATATGTTAATATTTGAATCACTAGCCGATTCATTCATACTTTCAGAATGAGATTTTGATGCATGAGAAACCGATAGCTGTGTACCTAAGGCTTGAATTTGATCATGCAGTAAAGAGTTTTGATCATTTAAATCTTTAAACCGTTGCGTTAATTGCTCATTTTCATTCATAAGTATTTTTTCTCTTTCAACCCATGACGCTTTTTCGGTATCCCACTTTTCTATCGTGTTATTTTTCAGAGCTACTAATTCATTTAATGTATTCTGTGTTTTTGAGAGTTCTTCTTTAACTTGTGTTAATGTTTGTATGTCAGTGGAATGTAAAATCATTTCATGTGTATATTTTTCTTCGGCTTTTTGAAGTGCTTCCGATAATTTTGTTATTTCATTTCGAGCAGTTTGTAATTCATCTTGAGATGAATTATAGTTCTCCAAAGCACCCTTTAATTCTTCTTTGAGGTTTTGCAATTCATTTTTCAGTGACGTGTTTATATTAGAATAATCACCATTTGACTGAAGGGACAATTCAGCTTGCAATTCAGAACACATATCTTCTAAACTTTGCAATTTTACAGTATAATCTTTTAGTTTAGTTTCAGTTTCCAATTTGTAATCTTCGTATTCCTTATGAAGCGTTTTCAATTCTTTTTCAGCGCCTTCAGATATATCACAATACTGCTTAATATGTTCTTTGGCAGTATTAAGCTGTTCTTGGAGAGATTTATTTTCGCCCATTTTATCAAATAACTTGTTTTCAAGTTCTTTAATTTTCTTCATAGCGTCCAGAGAACCATCAGTGTTAGGAGAAAGAGCATTCTTAAGTTTTTTTACAAGTTCTTCATTACTTTTAATTTTATCGGCTAGATTGTTCCGCAGTTCTGAAATTTCTTTTCGCATATCATCTGCTGCTTTCTTTTCTTCTTCCATACGTGACTTCGCTGTTTCTGTTTGACGTTCAAGGTGCGATGATAACTCTCTAAAGCGATCTTGTTCTTCCTGAAGTCTTCTTCTTAAGGCAGCACATTCGCGAGTTGCTTCATCTAATCTAGATTCAATTTTAGCACTATTTTCTGCCTCGACACGCTCTAGACTTGCTTTTATTAATTCCAGATTCTTTAGTAAAATCGACTGCCCTTGCCTTTCACGGTGTATTGATTCCTTTTCTGTTTGTAATCTTAGTTCACAATCTTTTAGCAATTTATTCTCCAATTTCAAATTCTCTAATTGGATTTCAGCAGCAGCAAGCTTGCTCTGTGCATTTAACGCTTCATCTCTCAAATGTTGCAATGAAACTTCATGTTTGGCAATTGTCGAATTGTAGACTTTATTCTTTTCTTCCAGTGATGCAATTTGCTTTTTGTAAGTTGCAATATTTGTTTGTAAAATTTTAATTCTTTCATTATTATACTCCGAAGTTGAAGCACATTTACTGTTAGCGGCTGTAAGCTTGGCGATTTCTTGTCTCATGTTGTCTATTTGTTCGAATAACATTCTTTCATTAGTCACCTTTTCTTCCTTGTATGTCTTGTATTCTTCTTTCAGTAGTTCTAATTGTTTTTCGATTTCTTTATATTTAATCTCGTAATTGGAAACATTAGTTATTTGTTGTGAGGACATTTCTGGAAGGTCTGTATCAGAGGTATTACTTTTTTGAACATTATCAATGGACATATTGATTTCAGATTTATCTTTCACATTATCATGGTATAACTTTTTGAACATATCCCTCTGCCTTATAAGACCATTAACCATTTTAGTTTGTCGATCTTGAGCTTCAGTAAGCTCAGATACTCTTTGCTTTAAACTTTCTATTTTATTTTGCATTTCTCCACTCTCAAATTGTTCTTTATGACGTTCAAGATCTTCCTGTTTTTCAGTCAATTCACGAATCATTCGCAATAATTTTTGATTGTTAAACTGAAGTTGTTGTATATCACTAAAGGTTACTAGCGTTTTAGATATTAATCTTGATGAATCAAGGTCTGAAGAGGTTGTGTTTGATGATGTTTGTGCAGCATCATGATCTCCATTCACTAACCCGCCACGACTGTGCTCAATTTCTTTTAAAAGGAAACATACTTGCCTGCCCAAATCCGCTAATTCTCCCTTCAATTTAGTATTTTCCCTGCTGTAGTGATTAGCAATTTTAGAAGATTCATTATAGTCATCTCTAAGTCGATTACACTCCGTTAAAAGTGAATCAATTTGCTGTGTTAACACAGTATTGCTCTCTATAGCCTCTTCATACTCAGCTTTCTGTTTTTGCAACTGTGGTGCTTTTTCTTCTAATTCCTGAACAATGGAATTAATAGTTATATTAAGGCGCCTGTTCTCTTCCTTTTCTTGACTTAAATCATCAGTGACTTTTACTAATTGTGAATAAACTTGTGTCAATGACATGCCTGATTTTAGAAGTTTACTAGCAGTGGCTGCAGAAGGTGCAATGTCACTAAGAGCCATGTCCAAGTTATGGCTTGCAGCAGCTTTAAGTAAGTCATTAGCATGCTCTAACTCGCTTTTAAGAGAAGATATGATTTCATTCTTTTTTTCCATTAGTTCCTCATGATCGAATTCTGCTTGTTTGTATTTCGTTTCAAGGTCACCGTATTTTTCAGTAGCTTCATTAAGTAATTTTTGTAATTCACCTATCCCTTCTGTTAGTTCAGTGGTTTTAGCTTCGGCATCATCATGCATTATCTTGAACAGATCTGCCAGTTTTGTTTTAGCATCTAATTCTTTTTTATAATTTTCTGAAATTTTATTTTCTACATCTCGTTGTTCCTTTAGGCGTTGAGCTAAGTTTTCTGCGCGGTTATTCAAACTTTTTTTCGTTTCATTGAGTTGAGCTATAGTTTCATTTGCGACATTTAATTCTTCAGTTTTTTCGGCTAATTGGGTTTCTAAATTAACAGCTCTACTAGTACTATTTAAGCGTACAGTTTGCAACTCTGAGGTAAGCCTATTAACTTCTTCAGTCAAACTATTAATTTGAGAATTCAACAAAACTCGCTCTTGATCTATACGCTTTTCACGGTACTGAAGTGAAAGCTCTTTGCTTTGAATTTCATCATTTAGAGCTAAAGCTTCACATTTTGCATCAATAGCACTGCGCAACTGTTGCGACAGAGCAGTCTCATTTGCAGTCAATCTTTCGATTTCAGCATCGCGTCTTTGTAATATCCGGGTTAAATCATTCCTTTCATCAATAGCTGCATCTCTGGAACTTTTAAGAGAGATAATTTCATTTTCTAAACGATTAATCTTATCCCGAGCTTTTTCAAGTTCGGAATTTAATGTGTTAACCTGCTTTTCTAGCTCTGAATTATTTTCATTTGCAAACAGTAACTTTTGTGCAGTTTCTTCATATTTTGATGTTAACTCCTGAATGGTAGATTCTAGTGTTGTAACTTTGTCACCTGTAAAAATATAAATATTGGGAATGAATAGTACCATTACTGTATATTGTAAATAATATAATGTAAAATATGATTTATGTAAACATTTTTGGTGACTTTTAAAATTATGTAAACACTAAACTAAACCATAGCATAAATTCAACATACATTACTATTATTTTTAAAATTTTATTAAGAGAAGCAAAGTTCTTCTCTTTAAATTTAATTTGCTTCTAAAAAATAAACAATTTTTTATGACACTACAATATATGGAGTGGGCTTTAAATCAGTATGTACTTAAAAGTTGACATTAGTATCCTGCGGCAGCAATTTATGAGAAATAATTGGCTTTAATTAATAGGCAGCAATACTATCATCATTCTATAACATTTGATTAAGGATAGTAGCAGAATGGTATTAATACTATAATTTCCATGGATAACTTTATATGGGTATAGAAAATGTTAAATAAATTTATACAATAAATAAAAAAAATGCTACACACTCAAACCCCTGCAGTAGGATGTAACCTGTGTTGTCGGTGGCAGTTAACACACTACAAATGTACATTTTATACATACATTTATAAAACTCATGACCCGAGAATAAGTATTTGTCTCGTCACAAGAACACCTGCCCCGGCTGAGATAAGAACCCAGGATCCCTTTTCTTTGCAGGTAGGGTTATACCCACAAGGCTACAGGGCTATAAGTATATAAAAGCTTGTCAGCTTGTTTTCCATAAGACCTTATTCAAGTGTACACAGGATAATAAAATTATGTTATTGTTCACAGACAAAACATTAAGATGAATTTAATAGTAACATTGTATTAAATCTTCATCTCATCAAGTATGTATTATATTTTCTTGATTTATTTTATACTATAGCTAAAACGAAACTTTGACTTGTGTTTAAAAAAAATGCTATTCCTTTGTAGGTAGGTACAATTTTTTAGTTTGGAATACATATCGAATATGCATCGGTTTAATTTATAACTACCGCATTTTATAACATCAAAGTAAATACCTTAAATTAGAAAGTGTGATTTTTTTTATATTTAAGGTCTTAGTGATTCGATGTACGACTTAATAGCTGTTCTAATGAACAATACTACAAAATGAAAGGAAAAGACCGTTTGCTTACCGAGCTGCGATTTACCAGTTTCATGCAAAGCTTTGGAAGTTAAGTACTCCCCAAAAGTATGGTCAATATACGTATTAATTTTATTAGCAATTTCGCCAGACAAGGTTGCAATTTCTGTTTCCGATAATACATTATCGAGGTGGTTTTTATTGCCGGCATCCGCAGTTTCAACACTTGCGGCTTCCATCTTTGTCACAAAAGTGACCAAAGAGTATTTTTTTAAAGTGACGAAAGTGACTATAGATTACAAATACCTAGGAAAAAAGTGGCCGTCAGACCACAGAGTTCTTAAAAACACAAGTTTTCACACTTTTCACAGAAACTGATATTTTGGTCAAAAATTCGAGATTTGTGGTATAAATCATAAAATGAAAGTTATTCCGTTTTCGATTCATACAAACACGGACGGAATTCCCATCATAGATCACGGACTAAATCTGTGATTCCCATAGACATAGGAAATTAATCTATGGTGATTCCCATCATGATTATCAGGGTACATCATACATAATCTGGCGCCTAACGTTTGGCTCATGTTTGGTTCGAGAAAATTTAAATTTATTTATCAGTTTTTCGTATTTTTTGAACAGTTTTATTGGTGTCATTATTGAGGAAAACTGTTACAAAACTGGTTTCGTGTCAAAACAGTGACTTTCTGTATTTCGTGCGACGTTTTGTAGAGGGGCTACGGTACCTACATTTTCGCCCACGCAAGATACGTTACGTTTTACACACAAGAAAATTTAAATTTTTAAATATTTTTGTAAATAGTAAGTACGCAGTTTACTGATCATAGTGGATTTTGTTGTTTGGTGTAACAAGGTGTTAACACGGTCGCCTGCAAATAGCGCTACTCGCGCTACGAAGCAAAGGGCTGCTAGCGTGCATTCCGACGGCACGATGCCGTCGAACGGTGAAGCTGAAGACACTTTCTTCGTCGACATTCGAGCGTCTACGCCGCCCCTGGCTGGACCTCCGTCTGTCGGCGCTTCGGCTTTATTGTCTCCGCAGCAGTCCGGGCGTGAGATGCATGACCCCCGAATGTCGCAGCATATGCATGCTCCGCCCGTCGCCACGCCGTCACCTCCCATGTCTGCACCGGGGGTTATGTCAGACCAACAGCCAGTATTTTTGTTACAATCGCTAGGGTCGCAGCCGCCTATACCTGGCGCGCCGCTACCGCCGTCGATGACTGAAAGTACAAACTTACCTCAGTGTACTGCCAGGTTTAACGGTGCTGGCGATGTTCTGGCCTTTATTGACTCAGTTCAAATTTATAAAGATTGTGTTGGTGTGCCCGACGATATTGCTTTGAGGGGCCTCCCAATGCTACTCAATCAATGACTTTGCAGACTGGCAAGAAGCTATTAATCTATTGAGACAAAATTTCGGTCCTAGACTTCCGCCTCAAAGGATATATAGAGAAATATTTAGTCGAGAACAAGGTATAGAACGGACGGATGTTTTCGTGTGTAGGATCTGAGCCTTAGTCGCCCAACTGCCGCTTTACACATTGTCTGAGAATCCTGTTCAACTTGACATGGTTTATGGTTTATTACATCGTAGAATACGCGAAAGAGTAACAAGAACGGCCTTCACTTCTTTTGCCGAGCTGTTACAACAGGCTCGAGTGGTGGAGGATGTGCTGGATGAAGCGACGGCTGGTAGCTCATTAAGTAGATCCGCAGCGGCCGTTGCGGCTCCGCCATCACCAAACATTATTCCGTCACCAACTACTGCGGTAAAGTCTGACAGTGCGCCGCATAATAAATTCAGACATAAATGTTTGGGCACGTCAAAGAAGAATGCCGAAAACTTCTAATTAATAAGAATAAAATTTATTCGAGATATTATGTAGTTGCGCAGTTTTACAATTCTGACTACTTCCTAATTTAAAATAGTATTACTCCAAAACATGAACTGCCAGTTATGTATAGCGAGCCGGGAGTCGCCTTACTCTATGTAGCGGCCGGCGGTCTATGGGTGTTATTATAGTACATAACCGGTACATAACCAATATTATGAGAAGAAAAGTTTGTGATCCAGCCCAAAATAAGAGAGCTACATCCATTTATGAAACTATTACAATATCTCTGTACCTATAATAATATACTCAAGAAATCAAACATGTAGTAATCTGTAATAAGTATTATATTTGTGGTTTTGTTTTATTGATGTAGTGTATTATGAGTTTGCGTAAACATAGGATTAATTTCTTGATAAGTTTTAAGAAAAATTTAAACTATTAATATTATTAACACTACGTATCTATATTTTTATGATTTTCTTAAAGCCGAACGTCCACCGCCAGCTAAAATAAGTTAGTTTAGTTTAGCTCGCATAGTTGAGCCAGTTTTTCATACATGT
>DWPC01000075.1:0-14205 GCA_018251435.1 Oarisma aurantiaca
TGGTCGGTACATCTTCTGGTCAGGGGTCGATGTCTGAGTGGGACTCGTTGGAGATCCTGTGAAATGTATGCTATTAATGTAAGTCTTTGATGTATGTGCCACAGGAATATAAAAGGAGAATATTCATGTAACATACTATATTAGAAATAAGCAAAACTGTTGGAGAATTTTTAAATAAATGTAACACTTCACACTCAGCCCATATAACGATTATGATTTTTACTCACCAAAAGCAAGGCTTCGTCCTTTTGTAGGTGACAAGCTGTTCGTCCGCGGAGTCGTTGGTGGATTTATTTCGCCTAATAGGAAAGGTGGAAGGTACCCAACGTTTGGGCTCCCTGAAGGCGAATGTGTTGGACTTCCTAACGTCATGGGTTCCATATTGTAATTTAAATAAACTACTTATCACTTTACTGTAAAATCTAAGAAATGTTCTATTTTATATTGTCCCTGTGGAATTGCACTTTGCAGTTTTACCGGGTCACAGGGTTCAAAAAACAAGTTCACAACCGTTGCAATATGACTTGGTTTGGTTTGGTCACTGTGACAGACACTTCTACTATGACAGAATGACAGTAATTGGCTTGACTTATGTGTATTATCTACGCTTGACTTCTTTCTAGTTGTTATGCTTGAGCATAGAGTAGAGTACTAGGTACCTAAAGCCTATTTTGGGTCGAGTCAAGATCAACGCTGAATTAGGTACCTACAGCTTTTTCGTCGTTCCAAATGACGATTGACTTTGCAAATTGCAATAATGTATAAGCTTGTTTTTCATTGTTACGTATGGATATTATTTAATTTTATTTGAACCATGAATTCGAACAAACATTCGCTTGACATGCACTTGTAAATTCGTGGTCTGTGTCGCTTGACAGACGACATTTTTATTCATTCCTTCAATTACCGTACCCATAGACCGTACCTATCGCAAATGTTACACTCATTAAAAATATTTGATGTAAACTATGATCAGTCAAAATGTTAAATTAATAGATTTTGGTAACATTTATTAGTTTGTTTGTCAAAAATTGCAGTCAAACAAACGAACATGGATTCTCCTGGACCTGAGGAATCAGAAAACTTGGAATCTTTAAGTAAAAATGAATGCAGTAATACAAATTATAATGCTCCTACTAATATCTCATCTACTAATAGTAATATCGTATATAAATTATTTAATAGAGAGGTAAGTTTGAACTATGTACAAAATGTTGACTTTATGCAAGAATAAGATCTGCAAATATTTTTAATTTCATATATTATCCTGAATTTCGGAAAAATATTACTAATATAAAAATTAATTCCATTGCATATGATAGCAAATGCATTAAATAAAATTATTTGAGTAATTTTAATCCAAAGGATTCTAAGATTATGCTCTATTAAACAGTGCTTTTCAGAGCAAGGTTTTATACTACAAGCAGATTGCATGCTTGTAGAGAGCAACAAGTTTACAATAGAAACAATTTATGTCGCTTTGAATGTGTTAACTGTTTCGTTAATTTTATTTTTAGATTTACGGTTGTACGTCTAGAAGGTCCAATGATAGAAGTCGTAAGATGTTCGAAAGAATTCCTCCTCGATTACGGTTCTGTTTGATGGACATCGTGCCCATCACGTACCTTAGAGAGCATGTTTTCATGGGGTTTTCACAATGTGGCCAATTTTTGCTGAGCTTCACATACAGCTGCACCACACAAGCATACTTCAGGGAAAGCTCCAAGTTCACGTAAGTAAAAAAAAAAACTAGCTTTTGTAATTTTAATGGTACATAAACAATGATTGACCTCAGATATGTTTCCGTCTACATCCTTACCAGGTTTAAGTCACATGGTAATGTAAATTATGTTGTCAACTTAAGTATTTGAGCTGCCAGGAAGTTGTCTGATCATCAGACCTGGATGGTTTATTTGATGATCAGTGTGATAAAAGGCCTCAAATATAAAAAAAGAAAAAAAAAGTGAAAAATAATTCTTTGATAGCATATTATTTATTATTATCCACCATACAATGTTAGGTAGGATTTATTGGGTTCACAAATTAGTTCAGATAATTTCAAACCAAAATTCGAAAGCATGAATTATATATAAAACTCACCATAATAATAATAAAATTATTAACTAAAATGTAATGGAATGCTAATGACATAAGATAACTTCAATTATATTATGGATGTCAATTACCAATTAAAGAAAGGATAATGTTCATGTTTAGTTGTTATTTCAATGATACATAGTTCAGTGTTTTACTGCAGATTTTGGGGACTTTTTTATACCTAGCAACTATAATAATACACATTTCTTGCCCAAAGAAATACCTGACAATAAAAAATTATGGCAAGAGCACCTGATGCCTCATCTGACTCAATAAAGATTATGTGTAGTCTCTGTATTCACCCAATTAATGTATTAAAATCTTCTGCCATTGTACACATTATTCTTGTCTTATAATAAATGTGTATAATTTTAGCTTAAACACTGACAAATGTGTAATTTCTAATTCCATTAAGAGTCAATATTGCTTTTAGGCTCCATTTTCTATCTTGGGTGCCAGGCTGTGTGGTGAGACCTGTTCACAGTGTGCCACTGTTTGGTGACGATGTGGACAGCAAAGTCACAATCTCAATGGCACAATGGAAGCACAACCCTGGAGTTTTAGTTGTCTATGGTATTGCGTAAGTATCTCTTTATTACCTTACATCGCAAAATGAATCCTGCGCAGCATTTTGCTGGTAATTGAATCAACGCTAGTCTTCCGCAGTAACTAGGGCAACAACAAATTATATAACAGATAATTTTAGTGCTTTAAAGTTATATCATTACTTACAATACTATTATATTTTCTCCAACCTTTCTTGTTTTGAGGAATGGTGATATCAGAAATGTTACTTAAGACAAGTTTTTTATTAAGATTTTTGTAATACAAACATAGGTACTTATATTTAATTTGAATCAACTTTATTGTTTTCAGAGACTCATGTTCAGAACGATCCTACCTCAGTGTAATAGGAGTACCTCGTTTAGGATGTAAGAAATGTATTGCTCTCTCAAGGGAAGAAGGTATTTTAAACAAATATATTTAACAGTTAGTTAAATATAAATATCACAACAATTGCTTATAATGATACCTCTTTCAGATGACCTAAGTTGGGGTAAAAGGTGCTTGGAACACAACTTCGCGATTCACACAAAATTTTTTTGCACGTCAGACTCCAGCATGTATGAGCCAGTCGTTCAATTAGCGTACTCCAATCAAATCATAATCTACACGGACTTCATCCACATACTGGAAATAGATTTCGTGAAGGCAGACCAGGACAAGAGCGAGACGGAAGATAACAAGTTCCTGCTAGATAGAGACGAAACTAATTCGATGGACACCAATCCGAGCACGCCCATGTCGGACGGGTCGGCGGCGTTCCAGTCGCCCAAGTATCAGAACAACGCCGTTCAGAACATTCTGGCGGACTTCTCGGACATGGACGCGGAGCCCTACCAGCTGTCCCGGCCCGTGCATCTCGCAGACATGGCGGGCCAGGAGCTGTGCATCCAAGCGTCGTCGATCTCCCACAACTTGGTCGAGGAGTGGGAGGGGCCCTCGCCCTCCATCCGCACGCTGATCAGCCCGCCGCTGCGCTCGCCGAGGCGCCGCCCCGCCGAGAGCATGTCCCGCTTCAACGAGACGCACCGCACCATCGCGGACAAGGCCTACGAGTTCGTCGAGGAGGCCGACACCAAGTGCGAGAAACTCAGCATGTTCAGGAAGCGACGGCTGGCGGATAAGAAGTACGAGTTTTCGGAGGACAACAACGAGAACATAGTGCCGTTTCGGGTGTTGAGGAGCAACAGGAAGTACTTCACGGGATCCACGAGCAGGAGCCAGCCGCGGCGGGCGAAGTCTCCGCCGGGGGAGAGCGTGGTGCTGCGCGCTCACAACCAGATCGGCAGGCCGCCGTCTCCGCTGGACCTGAAGAGCCCCTCGCTGGAGTCGGACCGGAACAGCGAGTCGGAGTACCGGGTGACCGAGATGCTGGACGACGGCTCCATGAAGACGGTGTCGGTGCACGACAGCACGTCGAAGACGCTGTCGGACTGCGCGGTCAGCCCGCAGGACCCCTACCTCGTGCACTCGGGGAACTCCAAGTGCAGTAAATTCTTCACGCGGTACTTCGTGGAGAGCGACGATGAAATCACCTCCATCATTACGGATTCGGAGGGTGAGATGGTCACTTTGAGCTTCATAAACATGCCATCTTCATGGTTCTGTCTGTGTTTAGTGTGACATTATAAATTGTGTTTTATGTAGCTTATAGCATGGTGATATTTATATCCAGACGACTGCATATCCGGGTATCACGTGGCGCTGCCGCTGTCCGGCCACGGCGCGGGCTACGCGGCGCTGCAGGCGGTGGGCGGCGCCTCCTGGCAGCGGCTGCGCCCCGCGGCGCTCACGGTGCGCGCGCGCCAGCGCTCCCTCGACACGGAGCTGCTCTGCAACGAGGTCTGCGGGCGGCTGTGCAGCATCAACGGCAGGCGGTTCATATACTGCTTCGACTGGGGCTGCCACGTCATCGATGTGTGTCAGTCCAGTGGGTGCTTGTCGGGGGTGAGTTGGG
This sequence comes from Oarisma aurantiaca, assembly GCA_018251435.1. Classification (NCBI taxonomy): domain Eukaryota; kingdom Metazoa; phylum Arthropoda; class Insecta; order Lepidoptera; family Hesperiidae; genus Oarisma; species Oarisma aurantiaca. The sequence continues at coordinate 4,619 of DWPC01000075.1, forward strand.
ACAATAGACTTTATGTCACACAACATAGGGCCCACAAGCAACTCTTTCAAAGTTATGTGGAGAAACTGTATGATTAATGATCGTAAGGGATTATGTTTAAGTGACTGTACATAATTATGGTGTTAAATATATGTATATTACCTACTTCTTCTGTATTTATGTCTATATGTATCTTAAGTATTACTGGCTGCGATGTCGACGTTGGTTGCTCAAAACATTGTTTGCAGTGTTTATTGTTTTCATTGCGTTATTGTGTGCAGCTATGTGCGATGTGGCTGTGGGCGAGCGAGGGGGGCGACGGGGGCGTGGCGGAGGGGGGCGCGGCGGAGGGCGAGGGCGAGGCGGGCGGCGACTGCGCGGCGTGCGGGGACGGCGCCACCGGCTGCCTGCCGCATCGGAGGCAGTACGCCGCCGAGGTGAACACAAGTTCTCACGCGTCTGGGAGATTTGTTTCACTTTGTTTTGCTTTGGTTACCTTGCCAGTGTAAATAATTATGTCATAATTATATTTTTTTCTGCAGTGCCTGTTTGTGTGGGACCTGGTCAGCGGCGTGTACCGCACGGAGCGCGCCTCCATGACGGAAGACTCCAGTCAGGAAGGCTCCCGGGGTAAGCTCGCTATTCTATTACCATTATTGTATCATTGCATTGGTATCGTATACCTAACAATATTTACATGTGACCGTCAGTGGCGGGCGCGGAGCGGGCGCGCGAGCTCGCCAAGAAGCTGGGGCCCATCAACATGCCGCCCGGCAACGAGAACCGCCTGCTCACCACGCTCACCGGTATGACGTCACGCACCCATACACACACGCACACGCACGCACGGACGCACACGCACACACACGCACGCACGCACGTATTATTCACACTAAGACAGACACAGCTAAGACAGATTTGTACTGCTTGCAGGACGATCACTGAAAAGACTGACGGATGTGGAGAACTGCATCGAGATCACCAAGAACCACTCGGATAGCTCAGAGTCCGAGTCCGAGTCGGAAGAAGACAGCGAGTACGAGTACTACGACTGATCTCTCGCTCACTCGCGAATGGAGTGAGCGACGCACGACGAAACAGATGTATGTTACACAACCACGTATTGTGTTAGTATTGTTAGTAGCCGTGGACTGAAAGGTCAACAGTTCCTAAGAATTCGGTCCTGCTCTGTCTGTGCGCGAGTGAGTGAGACGCACATCGACGTTGGATAATACTCAGGCTCCCATGACAATGTGGGGATAAGCGCAAAGATGATATTGACATTGACCTAAGTATATGTATTTATTACACTGGATGTAGATACCTATGAATGTGTTTACATTTAATTAGATCGGGCCTACGCTCGGTTTTTTTCAACACGAAAAATATTACTTTTTTACAAGTAACTATAAAGTATTATCATATTCAAAACATCCTTAACCAGTTTGTTTCCTTTGTTAATAGGAGGTTACATATAAAATGTAAATGTGGAAAGATGAACTGAATTTGAAAGCAACTTATATGTATACTTATGTACTATTGTTGTCAGTCCACGTTAGCTTAATAAGTTCATAATTCATGTAAGTGAAGATCGCTTACGACAAATTGAGGACTGTTTTGTGTGATTATTTTTATAATCGAAAACTGATCGCTCTGAGAGGATCTTAAATTTTGAGCAAAATGAGTCGTTTTTTGTAAAATAAATTAGATATTTAGTAATATAATTTATAATTCATCAAAGTCAGATTTGCATTCTGTTTTATAATGACTTTTAAAGAAAGTTGTAAGAGAATATTTTTGCATGCAAATAACTAATTCAGCAATATTGCTCACAATATAAAGCATCACATTTAAATTATAGCGTGTCCTCTTTGCTCATAGAATGCCGTTGAATAGAGTTCGAGAATGATGCAGTTCTGTCCCATTAAGCAATATTGTAGCCGTTATATTGATAACTATGTATATATAATTAAGGTTTTCGATATGTATATTGTAACTCAATCACATTTGGAAGACTAACTTGATTTTCATTAGGGAACAAAAGGACGCATACCCAAATTATATTCTTCCTAACTTGTATTTTTATTACAATTTTAGTAGTTTTTGTCCTAGTATTTTTTATTCAAGTCTCGCGTTGTATATGTACTGTATTTTTGTAAATATTTGTTTGTTTCTTTTGGTATTTGTCTTCCATCTGTGCTAGAGTTATCGCATTGTCAGAAATGGCTCATTGAAAGGTTGTGATGTCTGGAAAATATGAGAAGTGCCTGCCGCCTGTTATAACACAACAACTCTAACATTATATTAAGTCAGTTCCATGTGATGTATTGTACTGATTAAAATAACTGCTATTTAACAGCTGTTTGTTTCATGTTCATGTAAATGTAGGCCATTTTACACACACGTAATTATGTACATAACCGACAATTGATGTGTCTATTTAACCTCTTTAATTATTTGTTAAAAAAAATTAAGAAAATATAAAATTGCTGGAAATTTGAACTTAAATGTATTATGAAAGAAAACTAAGAAAAGGCTTTGGTCTATTACTTAATATTTCTGTATCTTATTTATTCACCTTCATTTATACTTTTAATTAATTAATAGTTAAAAAAACTAAATGAAAAAGTAAGATGTGTGCTGTAGTTGAAGAGTTACTTCTGTCGCAGCATGGTTCCAGTTTGCATTATCATCAGAACTAAAGCAATACCTATGTAAAATTACTTCTCCATAGGTTAAGGCACAGTATGACTAATTAACTTGATAACTTGAATTGCAAGATTACCAAGCAGAAGGTAAGTTAAGTAAAATTATTACAAATTACCATATTATCTCTTGTAAACTTATAGAAATTATGGCTGATGTCATTGTGCATTGGTTCAGCGTCAGTAAATCAGCAATATTTATGTACTAGTTTTGTCAATATTGTCTGACTGCCTTGGAACTATTTTGAGTTCACAAGAAAGAATTCTCTTTACTGAAGATGTGAATCATCCCATTTGTCACTTAAGTGTTATAGGTTAGTAATCATAATCAGTACAGTTAAAAAATTAGATCTCTCAATATCATTTACAATAATTTTAACTCGAATGAAATAATTTTGTGGATATTGTTAATGTTTGTATTCTAATTCCCAATCAACAATATTGTCCTTATGTGCAAGCCTTGTGTATTAAATCAACAAGTTTTACCATTAAACTGTTTATTTGCATTAATATTTTATGCTAAGTAAGTCTCTCATCAATATCAAATGAAAACAAAATATGTATTCAAAAAATCAATTATATTTGCAAACTTCAGAATGCTAATGCATTTACTAACTAACATGTTGGGTAACTATTAAGACATACGATTAACTGTACATGTTAAATTTACCCTTAAAAACATTAAAAAAGAAATGTCAACAATGAATTTAACCAAACATTATTATTTGTTGTGAATACAGACATGTTTGGGAATGAAAAAATAGATTAATCTTGTGTTTTTTGAAAATTACAAATATCTTGTAGAGGAAAAAATATTGCATTTAATGTTACTCGAGTCAAAATGAAGACAAACGTATGACTTGCCATGAAATGTAAATTAGTTGTGGAAAGAATGTGAAAATATGAATAAACAAAATGGAGATATTTACCTTATTTTATTTATCACATACTTTAATAAGGGAATAATTTGTGAAGTTCAAATAATTATATGAAATCGAATAGTTCTCACCATGTAAAAAAATTAAATGTATATTTGTATGTATAAACAGTGTAAGCTTATAAAAGCTTACAACTTCATTTATTACAACAAACTAAAGTTATTGATACATAAGGCTGCAGCATTTTTCAGCATTTAATGATATTATATCTCCATGACGTAAAAAAAGACATGCACTGTCTGAATTTCAATGACGACAAGTCTTATAGTAAACATAAAGTTTATCATCCTAAATAAATAATTCAACTTAACTTGAAAATCAGAGTAGAAATTTAACCTAATCCTTTTATGTATTTTTTTCATTTACAATTTCAACATTAGACAACAGATAATATTTACATCACTCAGTAACATTGTTCCTACGTAGTGTCACCACATGAAAACTATTGAACTTCATATTCTGCTTGAAATATTTCTACTAAAACTTCAATTGAATGACTAAATATACACCGTCACAAGCCACTGGGGTCGTCAGCATTGGCATCTGCATGAAGTGGACGATTTCCTGATTTAACCATCATGAAGTCCTTGATCAGTCTGTCCACATCATCCCAAGACAATTGGTAAAATTTTTCTTTCACAACTATTAACAATTTATTAGCTGCTTTGGCAGCTTGTGCATCGCTGAGCCCCATCTTTTTAAATTTTCTATATGATACGTCATATAAAGTGTCAGGCTTTTTCACAGCTAAATTTAGCTTTGAGCCATCTTTGATAGCAGGGTATGAACTAAGGAGCTGCTCATCGGCCAAAGTTTTACCCAAATACAGTAGCCTCTGAGATGTTACATCAACTTTCAATTTTTTTTCAATTTCTCGCTTGATTTCGATAATAGATGTCGATGAATCCACCTGAAATTATTTGAAGAATGTGTCAGGTATAAAGAATACGTTAAACAGAACAAGTTTGGATAAAATTGAACATTTTATACATACCTCAAGGCAGCATTCACTTCCTTGTATTTGTTTTACTACGATTTTCATGATGAAATTCTTTTAACCTGTTTATCGAAGTATACAAAGCAAGTTGGGTATGTAATTTATACAAGGAAAAGAATTAAATCATATTAAACACAGAACAATATACTCTGCAATGAAATGAGATGGAAGCATCGGTTAGTAATTTTTAAACACAGAGTTAACAATTATTGTTAATTACATATAAATTTTATACAATATAATAATAATGTCAACACGGTACAGTACCTACTGACAGGTCACAGACTGATTAATTGATTAAAGAGAAGTTTAATAATTGCATTGATATAATCAAATCAAAATAGATTACGAGTCTCAAGGAATTTTAATGAAAGAAGCTGCTGACACCATGCTGACACTAATGAAGTGAAAGTGACACTAACAATCAAGTTGACAATTAAAATAAGCCGCAGATAAAAAATGCAAAAGTAAAATCAAAGAGTTCTAAGACTACTTATTTGTTTCAATTAAGTGAGCAGTTCAAGTTCGTATTTAATAATAAAAGGTTAGATATTAATTAAATGTTGTGTTGATTTAATCTTCAAAATATTATAAGTCATTTATGCCGTTTTTGTCAAGTTTAAGGCATTAATTCATAAGGTTGACCCCTTTTTACGTTTGTCGAAAGTAATTTTGTGAAAACAATACCGAATAATAATTACCGAAGAGGTCATTAACCACGATGTTATTTCCTTGGGTAGGTACCTACAAAATTGCATTTTATTAATCAAGTTTAATAATTGTATAATTAAGATGAATAGGCAAGAGTGTACCTAGTTAAAATTAAGCGGATACCCGCGATTTTCTTTAGGTCATCACTCCACCTTATAGGGAGCGGCTTGCGCTTCTTCCGAGACGTGGTCTCCATTCGTGTACCTTCCTTCCCCTGCGGTTATCGGTCCTTCGAACTATGAGATGTATTGTATCAATTGTATGTGGTCTCCCCATTGCCACTTCAGCCGCCTGACTCTCTGAACTATGTCGGACTGCTCAGTTCGTATACGGGTTTTAACAATTCTGATTTGATCGCATAAAGAAATGCCGTGCATAGATCGGTCTATAGCCCGCTGGATCATCTTAAGCTTCAGCTTGTGCATGAAAAAAATAATAGTGAAGTTCCACGTTTCGTTAATATATATTGTGTATGTAGTGTGAATGAACTTTTAATACACTAGAACTTACGAATTAAAAATAAATTTACCGACATAAAAAACTTTTTCTGATGCACGTTAAACTTTGATAAATGGCCATCTAGATAATAGATAGTCAAAAATAATATCGGTAGGTATCAGTCATTTATTTTCGCTTGTAATTTGAGCGAACCCTAGAAACGTAAATAAATAAAATTAATTACCAAGGTGATAGCAGACAGAGTACTTTGCGTTAATTTGATTGAATAATGGATATAACAAAAATGCTCACCTTACAAAATATAAAACTCATGGCTGTTGACATTGTGGATGAATCTGAATACGTTGACAATGAATACGTATTTATTACGGATAATAATGAAGGTTGGTTTTGCCTGCATTATAAAGTAAATAATAGGTTTATAAATATAAGTACGTTATTAAGTGATTAATTTGATAATTTTGATGATTGATTTTGATTTTGATTTTGTACCTACTCTTTGTTTTACATGGAGGAAGTATAAATTCCTCCATTGTGCTTCTAGGAGTTCTGGGTATAACAGATTTTTACTTCCATAGTTTCCATACACATCATTTTTTTTATGTTGGTAAAGTTAGCGGGGCGGTCGGCGGTCAATCGGATCATTCAAAAAGTACTAGATAAATTGCACCTAAATTGTATACTGGGTCATTATCATGTACAACTTGATTATCATGTCCAAATGATTTCATGTAATTGCGGACACTGTATTTTTAACACGGGTAGATTTATTTATTTAGATTTAATGATTTAAACATTGTGATAAAAATTCATAATCTTGTTACCGATTACAAAAAAAATATTGATTATTTTTAGTAGCTTGAACCTATTTATTTTTGCTGAATAGTAATTGTTATTTAATAGTTGTAAATCGCTTCAGCCCAGTCTGTGAGCTTCTTTTGAATTGGTCAATCAATGTTGTGCTGGACACAAGAAGTATTTTTAATTAATTCTTAGGATTAATTTCTATATGATTGGAGACGGGGGAGGGGGGGGGGGGGCAGCACCACAGATAGATGAAATTTGGTCACACCACAACGTCCACAACGTCACAAACGTCAAAATTCCATCCCGTAGCCTAGGAAACGGGTGTAGTATCCAGACAACAACAAATTTTTATCCAGTTATATAAAAAATTGTGATTTTAAATAACTTTTACTTTAATCCTAAAGCCATCAATCTTGTCTGTTATTCTTATAGTTAAATCTCGAAGGAAAAGGGTCTGAGATTGCCATAAATAGCAAAGTGATAAGATTTGTGACGTCTAGTATGGCTGGCAGGTGGGTCGCTGTGTTTTGTTTTTCATAAAATAACAAAGAAAAACTATTAAAATTAACTTTAACACCTTAATCATAAGCCTTCAATCTATAAATAAAGGTTACTTATCTTTACGAGAGCGGGAATCGATGTGGCATCTCCCCTAGTGCCCGGCGCATGTTTTCGGAATACGATTGCGTATCAACTATCAATTTTATCACGACATTTGGATTGGCGGGTCGCTTCGTACCTGGCACGACGTACACCCTCAAACTATTTTATTTAACGAGTCATAAAAACAATAAGGTGTCAGCTTCATTGCATTTAATGCAGTATAATGTTATAAACAGACAAAACCATTTCGCACATAATAAAAAGACTAAAATAAATAACATAATATCCTCTGCAGTTCAGTTTTAGGGGTTACATTAATTTAAATTAAAATGCTATTTAAAAACAGTACATGAAACACTAACACTCAAATAAAATAATAGTATTCCAATATGCAGAATTGACATTAGTCTAGATAAAATTTGAATAGAAGCAAAAAGCGGTTATATATTATTATCAGCAATTAGGGGTGAAATCACTCATGCATGTTGCACACGGAGGGCAGGTGGCATCAGCCGAGCGTGACAGCACCTGCCCCCACCACACACTATCTAAAGCTAACACACTCACCCGGGCAGTCAACACTCACCAATAGTTGGCAGTAACATAGAAACAGTTGTTGGATCAATATTCAGTACATTATGTGTATTTGTTGTGACAAAGTGTATGTTCTGTTCTAATACAAGTCAGAGAAAATGTCGGAGATGGGGTTTGAAAATGTTTTTTATCTTGAAAGTGAGTACCTTGCGTAGACGGGTGTTGGTGAGGGAGGCTGGGATGAGGGCCGGTGTTGCCTGGTTACGCTCCCCGGATACTCTGTACCGAGCTCCGCCAGATCAATAACATCTCCGTTACCTCGGATGGTGTTATGCAATGTTTGACTCAATTATTAACCATTTAATTTGTAAATCCTGTTTAATTATGTGTCATTATGTGCATAATGCCATTATATTGTATCCTTTTTAATGTAACAATGACCAAAAATACAGAGGAGAATATTGATTTGAATGAGTTATTTGAATGTTTAATTAACACTTTAACAATTTAATTTGCATTTTATTCAAAGTTATAGCTGAAATAATACAACTCATTGGTAGAATGTTTTTTTTTTAACTTAGTAATTTTAATAATATATAATTATGCATCATTGTTTTTTGCAATACTTACAGGTATAATTAATTACCTGTACAAACTTTGTCACTCTGAAACACAAAGTAACAAGCATGCACACAGGTGTAGTTATTGGAGGGGTGTTTACCCTTTCAATGTTTCACTAATTAGCAAAGAGCACAAAGCCAAACCAGAAAGTTTGAAATGTTTATAAAAATACTTTATAAAGAAATAATATGTACTATTTCAACTAATATGTATATATGGAAACAGTCATTTTAGTGGATTAAATTATAAATTCTTGTTTAAAAGGTTATAAATATGTATTGCAATATTTTATTATTGTTTATTGTGTATATTGTGTTATGTGAATGTATACGTATTTTATTTTGTATGTAAAGTAATTTTTTTTTTCATAATTTATACAGAAACTTTTTTTTGTACATATATACACATACCTCGTAAATTACATGTTGTATTATAATCTATGTAAACTATCTCAACACATTCAGCCATTGAGAACAACGTTAATTAATAAGAAGACGTAATTATGTATGTCTTAGGATTTCCTACCTAATCATGTAATGTCCATGCATACACACTTAATGCAGGAAACCGCCTTCCTTGGTGTTTATTGCGAATTATAATATTAGTTATAACTAATTGATTATAATATACATAGAGCGTTGCGCTGAAAAGTAGCTCGTACGTACTTTATAACTGCTTTTGTTGTAGTCTACACAAAGAAGGGTACATATTCTATAATATATACATGTACGGTGCTTTGTATGATAAGTGAGAGAGAGGCTGACTTGTTTCAGATTTTGAGTGCGCAGGCGACGAGGTCCTCGTGGAGTCCTCGCCTCCCGCCTCGCCCGACATGGCGGCGCAGCTCGCAGCGCCTGCGCAGGTGCGTATTGTTATCTCAACTGAAATAATACCAGTGTGGCTAGTCATAGCTCTCGAAAACATAGGGACGATAAGGTCGTAAACGCGATATGCAAAGAGCATCGCTATGAGCGCTGTACTAGGTATATATTTAAAAATTTAGATGGATTTAAATCAGTTTCTCCAATAATCCGCTATGGAGAATCTTGATGGACTAGGCTCCAAGCCTCGAGTCTCATCATGTGAAAAAAGAGCTTAGGATACTCATTAGTGAGGAGAAGCGGGTAGCTAGTATGTGCCTGTCACATTGATTTTTTGACGACATTTTTTTAAGAACTTAGCTGGCAACGGGCAATCAAACAATAATGATGTTAGTAATCAGTAAGTAAAGAG
>DWPC01000076.1:0-14147 GCA_018251435.1 Oarisma aurantiaca
CATCAGATGACAGACGAACTACTCAACGAACTGCTCCGTTAAAATGGCGTCCGAGCTTCAAGGCGGAGTTTAGATAGATTTCTTAAAATTTTGCCAGAAAAGAGAAACTGTGCTGTGTATATTGTACTTTTTCTACAAGTGCAAATTGTGGCGTGTGAGAATGAGACAGATACATTTTTAAGCATATCTGTTCATATTTACACGGTATATGTATAACGAAAAAATGTATATGCAAATTAGGGCATATCCCCTCTGTTATATCTATGAAAACCACAGATAAATCCGTGGTCTGTGTCAAAAACATTTAAAGTCAAAACTGTGAAGTCCATAGATATTAGATCAATATACACTATAATGTCAAACGTCAAGTTAATTATCAATATCAGTCAGCCGTATAGTGTCAGACTCTAATTTCAAATAATTATATCAGCTGTTCGTAGCCCTATGTAGTACCTTGTTCAGTGTTGAATTTTTTTCGACTTACGAGTTAAAATTTTAAAACAATAGGTATATGTACGCCATAAAGCTTTATTTAACGATGAAAGAACTTTCGTTTGTAATATAATTTATGACAGAAACACCTACATTAATGCTATCCTTAAGCTACAAAAAACTAACGTTAAAAAACTCTTAGATTAATTACAAAATTGTCATGGCTTTAAATAAGTCCTCAAATATTCCTGAAGATGCCGTGATACTTACAACTGAGTCTGAAGCGGCAACTTACATTTGGGATGTCGTTTATGAGTGGAAATCGCTTTCACAGACGTAAGTAAGGTTATTTTTAGTCCAGCGTATTACGAAAATTGAACCTAATCGAATGCTTTATTACTACATACACTTATATACTACAACTTAAATGTTGATCAATACGTCCGAGGATAATTTTATGTTAAAAAAGATACATAATTCCTGTAAGTATTCTCAAACCAGAGTAATATACTTACAGAGGACAAAATGTAATTAATATTCCTAATTGAACAAACATTAGATAATTGACGCTAACACTATGTATAATCAATATCATTTCTCACACAGAATAATAGGTAAATAATAGAATAATTATATAGATATATTTGTATTGTTTTAATAATAAAGTATTTATATTACAGATGGGCACTGCGATATGGTCCACTAATATTGGGAGGCATCAATGCAGTAAGTGGGTTGATGATTAACAACCATTACCGAAGAAGGTTTAAGCTTGGCCGTTTTGGAAACTTTGCCTCCTCTTTACCTGTGTTTGCAATGCCTGCGGTTCTGACCACTTTATTCCATAATTATGTGAGTATATTTTATACTGTGTGAATAGCTAATGTTCGACAACAATTAGTCGGTGTCCCACCCTGCAGGTAATGGATATAGACATAAATAAAATAATTTTACAACAAAACAAAATGTTATCCAAATGAGTGTATAGCCATCTTTCAAAATAAATAATAGTGTGATAAAAAATATTTTTACTATGAATAAAACTCACCCAACATTGCCTCTCAACTCAATTCCACCTTCTTAATGAAATATTAACATGTAATTACATATTTCAGATGATACCAACAGATATGCTGCTAATGAAAAGTAAACCGTGCCCTGTTTGTTATGAAATAAAAGCATTGGTGATTCAATGTGGATTTGGCTTGGCTTATCCTATGGTTTTGGGTCCAACTTCAGCTCTCATGGTAATTTGAAATTGATTATTTAGAATATTCTTAGCAGATCAGTGCAGTGAATATATATCACTGATAAGCAGTATCATAATTACATTAGTTTGAGAGATGCCATAATAATTTGTGATGCACAATGCACTTGTAATGATTATAAAATCCTCAATAATTATTATCAATTTCATTAATTTCTAGACAATAACTGCAAATTTCTTTCCAGTTTGCAAACAGGTATGCAACTTGTAGAGTTCCAGATATGCAAGACGGTTTTAAAGTTATGTTTAGTTTCCTGAAAAAGCACACCAAACCATTTTCTGGCACCCTGACATACATCGCCGCTGTTCAGATGGCAGCTGCCTCTATCATAACATACTTTGAGATGAAAAATAATGTTATTCTCAAGCAAGAATTGGCAGAGATAGAAAGAAGAGCGAATGAAGCGGAGAGAAGAAAATTAAAAAATTAAGTTAAATCATAATAATGTATTGTAAATTATAGTATAGATATTGAATTGTTGCCATATATTTTCTTATCTACCACTGTGATATTCAACTAAAAATATAATTGGATAGTAGAGCATTGAGCCCCAATCAATAGTTAAACAAGATAAAGGGTTAAAAGAAAAGACAAAAATTTCATGTAACCTATGTTATTATTATTTTATAACCATACTTTATGAATTACAAAAAACGGACAACAAACTAATCACACGACTGCCTCGGAGAAAGTACATCACTAAGTTTTGAACACATGCAAAACTGTACCTTATGTCTAAGGCGAACGGTCGTAAGTGCACCATTACAACAGATTACGTACAGATTTCCTCGACCAATAGGAGTCAAGCGTAACAAACGGACTGTTTCTATTGGCTGACCAAAAGGCGCTTTAAACTTCCAAAACACTAAACATTTTCAAGACTTGCGATTTGCAATAATTTGTTCCATCTGACAGAATACTGATACGTTATAAAGGTATTTGATGTGATTTCATAAGCTTTTAGCGCCGTCCTTTAAAATGTTTAAGGCATTATTATTGCTAAATGCTTACAAAAATCCTCCAATTCTTAACACACTCGTAACTTGTTCTTTTCTCTTTAGTACCGTTGTATCGCAGTTATAAAACATTATTTAAGTTAGGTACTACGAGATTTCATAAGATCTAGCTCTCTATTAGGGGACAAATCGTATTCTATGACGTAACATTATATCCTATAGCTCGACGAACGTATCTACAAACGGTCTATGATCATGCGAAGTTCAGTACGTCTTATTCTCAAATATTTGCCTGTTTAAATTAACAAAGTTTTTGGATAGTAGAATCTAAATGTAATAAAAAATTTTGCATCACATCACATTTATTTTAGACGCAATCATACACAAAAATATAGTATTGCCCACACCAAAAATGTCAGGTATGTCGTAATAAAAATGTTGGCACTGTGATTATTGATAAATTTGATTCAACAAATACAACCAAAGTATATAGCATGTGTGTGCAATATTCATATCATACAAAATTTAGAGCCATTAGCAAACAGATAATGAATCTGAAATAACATTTTCTGCACCTATAGAGTTTGTGAGAATCTTATTTTTCTGGTATTTATTACAACAGTAGACCACGATAGATAAGTATGCGGTGGAATACCTCTTTTCTTTTATTTCCTTAACATGATTACCGAGTCATTTCTGAGTATTTACACCATCAGAGACCGTCCGCTGTTCCCACAACAAAACAATACTTCTCAACATAACAACAATCGTATTAAAAATATCGATAAAGTCGGCCACTTACACTCTACAACAAATTAATCCTTAATTTATTATTAATATATATTTTTTTTTGTGATTGCTTTTACATTATATAGATTTTTTTTTATTTTCCACTTTGATATCACTATTCTCGAAGACTAAATCAAGGGAGTCGGAAGTGCTAACATTATTTTTTAAGGCTTTTTAAAGGTTTTTTTCCACACGCTATGTTCCCGCGGATTACAGATTAAGAACCGCAGCTAATTTACAACTTTAAACTCAATGGAATAAGCATGCTTTTACGATAGCGGGCGTTGTTTATTTATAATCTAAGTACAATCAGTGCTGCGTGCATTGACGTGATGTGAATCGCCTTAACATAACCATAACTAACAAATACAAGACATTATACTAGAACGTACGGCGTGATTGACGGTTCATTCTACAGACGTAATTTAGTTACAAAAAATATATAAAACTGTAATTTTGAACACTGCTCTTAGGAGAAATATTTGTGTCAATAATGAAATTTCGTTTGAATTTTCGTCTACTTTGGCTAACGTAAAGTAAGAAACTTGGCGTCCCTACACAAATGTCGTTTGGTGAAAACGGGCAAAGACACATAAACAATTTTATACTGCAGTTTGATAACTGAACAATGTGTACTATGACCGAAATGTAATTTTCGTTTTCTATTGTCTTATTTTTTGATCAATAATAAAATTACATCGAAGGAGACCAAACAAAAACCAAGCAGACATTTTGAAGATTAGTACAATGCGTTGCCATTTAGAATGACATTAACTCTTCGATAACCTGTCATATAATTTATAATGTGAGTTAAACTCGTTTAAAAAACATATACAGAGCAATAGAGTAACATGCGCATGCGTTCAATACAGATGTTTATTTTAGTACCCACAGTGTATTCTAAACGGAAACGCACTATACAGTACACGAAGAATATCTATGGGTAAAGTGTAATTTCCACAAAAAAAAATTAGAACGATTGTATGTAGATCAGTATTGTAGTACACCCTGATTTAACCCTTACAGCTTAAAATGTCGATAAAATCTATATTATTGACTAATGTATCTCTCGAATTTCATACTGCGTACAATCCACCACAGACTAAATAACTATCTTAGTACATAGACAATCAATTTATTAAGATAATTCGTAAACGTCAAACAAATGGAGTGATGTGGTAAAATTATACATAAACCTATTGCATTAGTTTTGCTGACATTAAAACCCAAACCTAATTTAGCTCTATGATTAAAATCAAACAAGTAAGCTTAGATAGACAGATTATTGAAATTGCGCTAGATGTAACAATTGTAGATAATATAAGCTGATATCCGCTAGATTTAAAGTCAGATGTTGGTAATCATTCACTAAAAACAACGAATTTATAGAACAAGTGTAACAGTGTACCCAGGTTGATGGATGGACCGATTGGATATACACACAGACATACAGACATGGAATACATTGATAGCGCCCTCTACCAAGCGGCCAGGTCACTACACTATGTTCTCATCACCCCTTCACTATTTATTGTCCCAAACAGTTGTAACTCAACAATCAAAAATAACAAATTTCATCCACAAACATTATTTATCACACATTGCAGATGGTTTTTGCAAGTCCACACAAAAAATTTCAATTCTAAAAGACTTTTCCTTAAAATTTGCACACAGAGTATAGCCCAGTTATGATACGTCCAATCTTTTGAAAGTTTGTCAAGCAAATCTAGTTCTTAGTAGTTTCAAGTGAATAATCAAATCATTATATTGTCCAAAATTACATTTAAAAGTTCTAACATCTGATACCAATCGCATTAACACTGTCGATTAAAAATAAGACAAATACTTATCAGGTATAGAAGGAAATTTAAACCTAGATAATAATTTTGGACAATATATTGCACTTAAAATTCAATTTTCAATCTCACATTAGGTGTTTTCGTCAAATCAGTCATACATCGTACAAGTGTCTTTATTCACGACCTTGAGCCCACGACTTAAGTTCCAAAATGCCTTGTGACCGCAGAATAAAATGCAGTGCTAATCTTTCAAACTGATATAAGGCGGATTGCAAAGTTCTATTAATAACAGATCTGATCTTTGTAAATGGACATTTCTATCACGAAAACGGAATAGCTGTGTTAGAGTGGGAACATCTGTAGAAAAGCGATTCTAATGTTTGTTCAGCTTTTGACAGGAATTAAGAAATTACTGAATGTGGCTTACATTACAATGTAAGTTTCGAGTTATTTGTAAATGAATCACAGGATGATAGAAAGATGATAAAATAAATCGGGCTGGACCAATCAATATTAGTCATGACATTTGATGTTTTTGTACCATCAGTTTTGCTACAACTAGTAGGTACATAACTACATACATACTAACAAACAAAACATGAATCGTGTTTAATTCCCCACTCTAACACACCGCCGCGGTCCTATTGCCCTAAGACATTAAAGCGATATAACTTCATTGTTTCAAAGATGGCACCTCGTTCCGCCGAGGAATGTCGTTGGCAGTGATTGACTAATCGTTCTCATACCACGGTCCTGGGTCACTTTGAGCACAATTCCGTCCGCAGGCCCCCTGATCTCCCCAAGTCCATCCACTAAACGTAAACTTAGAGGCTACGTAAACACTACAGCTGTGACAGTACGGGCGGCGACTCACGTACTGTACGTAGCCGGGTGCGTGCGACTCCTGCTAGCATCGCTGGTTAATGTACTCGTTGTAGGACGCCGAGACGGCCTCCGACTGGTAGCGGGTCAGTTTGATGGCGCGACGCACGTCCGCGGTTATTGCCGCCTTGTACCCCCCCTTCCGGAGGAGGGAGTCGATTGTTTGAATTTGGTCCCAACCTGGAAGTACGTGTGTTTTGGCTTATTGTTACGCATCTACTGTTTTTATTAATCGCGCTATAATATTGTCAAAACGGCAAATTCATTAACATCAGAAACAAAGTGGGTGACCAACGAAGAGAGGAAAAACTGTTGAATTGACAAAAATAATAGTCTTAGCATCAAAAGAATAAGAAGCGACCTAAGAATCAAACTTCTGAAAGAAATAAAAAACTGCAAAAAAAATCTTGTCAGCAAAGGCATGGAATATACCGCGAAACTTAAATTAAACCAAAAATGTTACCATAAAAATGATAAATTTACTTAAGTGTATCTTACCTTTACCTTGTGTTCTCTTATACACACGATGAATGATGGAATAGCATTGTGATATCCTTTATACAGCCACAATATGATAAACAGTTATAGTTAAAGATAATATTAACGTCAACCCATTAGTTTTCGAGGCTCCCTGACTCCGCGGTCTTTGGTGACATGCCTGGTAAACAAGCCAACAAATTCGACTTGGTGATTAGAAACTACTGATATTTTGTTTTCCCGATAAAACTATGAATGGAGTAATGTTTTTGACTTGCAATAAAATTGGTATAATCTTGCCTTGAAGGAGCCATATTAAACTTTATGACGAATCCCAGCTTTAGGGTCCCCAGTACCTGGGGTTTCTGTATTGTTACGTCTGTTACTGTAGAAGCTACCCGACTGAAAAATTGGAACTGTTACTTCAAAACATAATATTCTCTAGTAAGTAGTTGTTAATCTAATGATCGCATAAACGATCACAAAGGTAAAGAACTTTTAAGTTATATACGTAGGTTATTTATAATCATCTCATTCAACACAATGACAACTTTTTCAAAAACGACTACAACGATGGTCCTTCGAGCCATGATATTCTACAAAACGAACTCTTTCACCAATGCACGCTGGACAACGTGAGCACTTCAGTAATCAGAAAGCTTCGTCACCAATGGGTTGCGATGGCAGATATACCTTGCTCAGTGGCGATATGAGGTAAGTAGGTTGCGGTGCGCTTAGAACCTCGTTCGCTGACGAACTCGATGCGGATCCCGTGCTTGCCGAGCTTCCAGTCGAGGTAGTGCTCGGCCTCCTCGAAGTGCTGCAGGATGGACACGGAGACGGTCAGCCGCGGGACCTCCTCGCGGGTGATCGGCGTGAAGCGCGAGTCCTTGAGGGCGCTCGTTATAGCGTACTCTCGGAGGCCTGCAATGTGAAAAGAAACGTTGCAACAAAACTGTACAATGCTGTACAGTACAGTTATGTACTATTATGTCCTATATACTATATTCGGTTTGAAATCTTATCGTCAGTGACTGTTGCAATTAACTGAGTATGTACCATAATATTCCTTATTTGCAGTAACTTTTCCAATGAAAACCATGTACTTTAATACTGCCTCATCTGTTTAATGTACAAAGTCTATGAATAAAAATATCAACATTTTTTTTAAATGTTGTAGACAGCCTTGTTTTTTAAATATTGTAAACAAAAGAAAGTTGTTATTATAGGTACATAATCACATTAAAGGCCAAAGGCACATTATATTTTTCAACATTAATTTTTATCTAATATCGTTAATATCTATGGGGATACAGTCTTGTCAAAATCAAGTCATCAACATTTACAATCTATTCCTAAGTACCAAGCTCCAAATTTAAATTAAAAATCAAATTACTAACATCACAATAAGACTATAGTACACTCTAATTAATAAAAGGCATTCACAAATTAGGTATTAGAATTCATGATCATATAAATAACAAGTTTGTTAATTTACACAATATGTCATAAAATTATATGTATTCATTTACCTGAATGCAAATGCATTGCATTAAAAGTGCCGATACAACCCCTAAGACGGTGTTCCTTCCCAATCTTCCACGTCACAAAAAGAGGACTGAAATTAATGTATTGTTACTGTTAAAACCATTGTCATTATTTATACTGGATTATTAAAGAGCTTGTTATCAAAGGTTACAGCTTATAAATATATTCATTGGTATTAATAAATGTATGATTGATAAGATCGAACAAAGTAACAACTTGCAATGATCTTTAAAAATCGCATTTTAGTAAGTTGGTAAATAATTTAACACTGCAAACAGTAATAAAAATGACAGACCATTACTAGAAACACATCATTAACTAGGATTTTTATATATCACATAAATATTTGCACCAACTGTCAATCAAACCCACGCCCCATTGTTTCAAAGGTGAGCCACAATAAACTAGGGTACAGTGTCTTCAAATTGTTATAACACTTCATACAAAGGATAAATATTTAAATAAAACTTAATAAACTAAGACCTTTTTCCTGATTCAAGAATACTCTTCATAACTATCTCCTTTATTACAGTACATCTGAATAAATTACAGTGGTTCAAATATTGATAGTATCAATTATTGTGCAAGAGGTTCATTTTAATTTTGTAATGAGTGATGAATGTTATTAATTTTGTAACTATGCCAATGTAATCTTACAAGATTCAGACAAAATGCATCCATAATATGGGATTGGTTATGTGTTGAGTTGAGAAGTTGTGTAAATATAGTTCTATAATGAGATTATACAACCATAGTTGCATCAATACAGAATGTGTGAATTCCCATGACAATACAATGAGAGAATACACAATTGATCAGTACTACCCAATTAACATTCATCATAATATAAATTAATACAAAAATATGTAATGTAAATAAAAAAATATGTTGCTGAAGTAATCTAAAAGATGCAGTTCTGTATTGAAGTACTGCTTTAACTTTAAATTGCATAGAAAAGTTATTTCAATGCATCATCAGTTGTTTTTATTTACTAATGACATAATCTTAGATACAATGACAACTATACACTGTAATATGCAAATTAATAGAAAGTCAAAGATTTATTAAATTATTGCTACAAATGATATAGCCTTATACTGTAACGATACATAATGAAGGCACATAGTAATAATATTAAATAATGTACTGCATTCCGACCTAATTCGAAGACAAAAGACTTAAACACACAAAGCAATCTCTTGTGTAATGTCCCTTTCAGATCCTATGGCTATGTTAACAAGTAACAAGTACATAATCCCTCGTCATACTTACTATGCATCGTTGGTGAAATTTGGCGTCTGTGGAGGCTCCATACTATGCAGCTGACAGTACAAAACATCGAAACAAAAGTAACACATATCTGGAATAGCTACGGATTCATGGTAACCATTTATAGGTCGCTCTAGATTATTGCAATATGAGTCGTTCAGCTTTTGTTTCTTTGTTCCACAACATACTGAAGACATGGTTGCTGCTATTAAGATTTAATCTTAAGATTAAGAAACGAAGAAACCACTCAAATTCACAAACTAAACGAAATCATACACACACAATCATCGACTGGTTTTTTTCGCAACGCGTTGTGTGTTGACAGAAGAAATCTCAGGCAGGAGGACAGCTGAATTTTCATAGAATATTGTCTATGACTGAATATTTGAACGATTATACCACAGATACCACTCTAGTATGTAGTATATAAAGAATAAATAAATTATATATTAATGATTACACTAAATATAATATTATCACGGAACAAATAAACATCACGTTTAACAACAAGTTACGTTTGTTCCATATTTGATATAATGTGAATTATTTGTATGATTTATAGCCTTCGTCACAAGCATGTATTCTATATTATGTTTAGCAAAATATGCATAATACATAATAAAGTGATTTAATATAATTTTATGAATAGATTTTTAAATCTAAAATCTTCACTACGATGGCTGTATACTGGAAGATTTTGATTGTTAAACATGGCCACCTTTTTAAAATGACAATCTGTGCTCTATAGTACCGACTATGTTGTTTATGGGGCGATGGCTGTCATCGAGTTTTATTTTATTATTTTAGAAACTAAGGAAAGAAGCTTTCAGTACTTGTAAAATGAAGATATTTTGGTGAATGATGTACATGTTTTACAATTTTCCAATAGTTATAAGTGAAAAAATCGCATACCGGTAGTGAGAATCGTTTAACCATGTTAAGTAAAGGAGCATAATAATTGACGACGATGGCGTCTGATGGTGAAATTTCGTGTACGAATGATCCTAATTTCGCAGTAATATACTCGTTTTTAAAAGTTTTCGGGAAGCTGTACAGCTTGGAGGTGCCTACAATAGCAAAATTGCAAGAGTTAATAGAGAACACGCAAGAAGGTAAGCCAAACGCGTCGTATTACGAATGTGAATATAAACAAACATGTACGAACTCTTTTATTCTTTTAGTGTTGGACCCGTTGAGGGAGCTTCACTTGAGATTATTGCGTCGCGCGCTCAAATCTGTGCAGTCGAACCGATGGGAGCGGTGTTTGATCAAGTTTTGCCACCAACAGGCCCATCACCAGGAAGCCTGGGAGATTGAGAGGTTTTCTTACAAGAAAGCTAGTGTACAAGTCAAGTTGAAAATATTAAAAGTGAGTCATTGCTATATTAGTAAATAGTCATAAAAGTCTATAATATGTATTTTTTGTGTATTTCTTAAACTATTGTGTTGTTGTCCTTTTTTTGTTGTTGTCCTGTTTGACTAACTTCAAAAAAGGAGTAAGTTATGTTTTGTTGTACATTTTTTTTATTATTTTGATCACAATTCATACACTGTTAGTTAATCTAATTTTTTGTTTTATTTTAACTTTTTATAGTTTCATAGTTAAACAATAGCATGTTAAATATTGATTTATAATCTATGTCAAACTTCCTGACCTTACTTAGCTTAGCCACAAAGTGTCTTACACAATATGCCTTCAGTCAATTGCTGAGTAATGTGTTAACATTGTTGTGAAAGTATTGAACACAAATTTAAAATAACCTCTCTCTTCCAGATCTTATTAGAGTATCAATTTACTTGTCATCCAAAATTCAAAACTGCAGTTAATGCAATATCATGTAAAGATCTAAGGTTGGATCCCATTGGTAGAGATAAGAATGGCTGTGTATATTGGCTCCAAGTGGACCATGATGCCAACCTGTGTCTCTATAAAGAGGACCAGGATGAGGAGACCTGGCAGTTGATAGCACGGTAAGAGCATTTTGCGTTTAATGTAACAACTAATATAAAAGTTTTAAACAATTCTCTATTTAGTTTTATGACAAATGTTTGCAGGAATAGGGAGGAACTGGTGAAAATCATAAATCAGTTAAAAAGTGGAGAAGAAGTTTCAGCTTCAGTTGCTTGTAGCGTCAATGAAGATTCCAGTGGTGCAGATGTACCTCCTTCTACAGAGGTATAGCGCAAAGACATGAGATAAATATGAGTATATAAGCTAAGACAGTGCATCTGTTTTGGTTAGCACAGTTAGAATCAGTATATGATCCTTATTTATAATATTGATTTATTCAAAATTTCATTTTTTTTAGCCTAATAAATCATCTGAAGTTGAAGAGGAAAACGAAGAGGAATTCTTGAGCCCAGAATCTGAATCAGAACATGAAAGTGATGAGCAAAAAGAGAAAAAAGATGCAAGCAATGTACAAGAAAGCAATAACGATGTTTTGGATGACAATTCTGCAAAGGAGAATAGTTTACAGGTAGTAGAAAACTCTGTAGAACTCAATATAAAAAAAGAAGAAAGTATTGTAGAAGATAATGATATTGGCAAAGCAGAAAACAGTGAGAAGATTAAAGAAGTGGAAAATAAGGATGAAGAAAAAGACATAGACACTAGTGAGAAACCTGAAACTGAATCCCAACAGGAAGAATCTAAATTAGATGTAAATAAATGTAGTAATGATAATGATAGTGATATAGAGCCTCCAGAAAAAGAAAAATGTACAGATTCTAAGGATGATGGTGTTGGTGAAACGATAGAAGAACCTGTGATGATAGTAACTGGCGAGGGTAATGGTGCAGATTGTGAAAGTTCCTACATTATCGGGGAAGAAATATGCGAGCCCCTCATGTATTTTTATGGTGAGGGCTCGGGATTTGAAAACGATACTGGTAATCCAGAAGTAGAGAAAGAGCAAACTAAGGAGAACTCGGATGAGGAGAATCCTAATGAGGAATGCAATGGTGATCATGATGTATCTATTTCTAGTAATAAAAGTAGAATAAGTAAAAATGTTAAGTTGAAAAGCTCTCCTTCTGTAAATAAACGATCATTTAAAAAACAACTGAATGATAGTTCAGATATCAGTAAGTCAGACTCAAAGAAACATTGTATAAGAGATGTTGATAAATCGAATGGTTCTAACTCAACTGATAAAAGTAGTGACAATAGTTCAAAACGGGACAGTAGTATTAATGATAACAGTGTTACTGACAGTGATAAATTAAGTAACAATAGTATAAAAAAAGGTAGAGGAAAAGTTAAAAAGAAAAATATTTTACGGAATCTGAAAAAGGATGAAAATAAAGAAGTTTTAAATTCTGTGGCAGATACAGATAAATGTCAAAATAGTAAAGCTAGTATTATAGAAAAGAGGAAAAGTAGTGTTTCATCTGACCAGGATGATGTAAATAATACAGAAAACGAAAAGGAAAAGAGCCCTGCCAAGGATTTACACATAGACGAGGAGTTGCCACCGAAAAAGTTGCGCCTGGAATCTACCCCAGAATCTGACATTTCCGAGTCACATTCCAAAGAAACAGTAGATCCTTTAGGCGACATAGATTGTTCTGGCAATGACAATATAGAAAACAAAGACTTGAATAGTGAAGCTAAAAATGATTCAATATCAAGTAGAAAAAAAATCAAAGCTGTTAAGGGGAAGTTAAATGTTAAGAAGTTAATGAGAAATGCAAAAGACAATGCCAAAAGTAATGATGAAGCAGATGTTGAAGAAAAGAAATCTAGTAAATCCTTGAAAAGATCTCTGTTAAATGCGTCACTTAATGACAAAACTAAATCTGAATCTCAAAGTGAAAGTGAAGAAGACTTGCCTATCACGAGCGGAAAGCGCTTGAAAACTAAGCCTAAAAAAATTATAACGTCATCAAGGTAAGTATACTACCTGTGCGGTGCAACCAATGTCCACGGGTGACAATATTATTTTACAATAACTGCTTGAATTGATCGTCCAATGTGTGATGAATAAACATATCTCTTATTTTCAGAAAAAAAGTAGAAGCAAAATTATTGGAGAAATGTTCTAGTGAATCTGAAGAGGAAACATTGTATAGTATAGGTATATTTGTCTCAGTTATTTAGGTTGTTATAAAATATAGATAATTTAATTTGCTGTACTCATATTAAATTTTGTTTAAGCTGGGAAAAAGTCATCAAAGAAGATGTTGAAGCGGAAACCCAAGGGGAGAGATCGAGAGAAAGACCGGGAGAAGAGAAAAGAGAAGGAGAAGGAAAAGGAATCGGATTCGGAGACTCCCGTGCGGCAGTCGCGTCGCATCGCGCAGATGAAGATCCGCGAGGAGGCGGAGCGCAGACACATGGAAGAGGTTGCCTTGAGGGAGCTCAAGATGATTCACACCAAGAAGGTCAGCACTAATACTTATTACTACTGAAGTTATTTATTTCTGGCTATCGGCGCCGGTAACCATATTACTATATGCACCCTTAGAACTGAAGCCTATGAGGCCTTTTCACTTGTGTTCAGCTGGTCATTAATCCTATATGACTGTGTATATAATATTATAAAGAGGAAAGATTTGTTTCTTTGGTTGCTTTGAATAGGCCCCGAAACTACAGAACCGATTTGAAAAATTCTTTCACTGTCGGAAAGCTACACTATCCGCGGGTGGCATGGGCTATATTTTATTACTAGCTGACCCGGTGAACTTCGTACTACTATGTGAAACTTGAAATTTACTGAGCGAAT
>DWPC01000077.1:0-14102 GCA_018251435.1 Oarisma aurantiaca
GTTTTTAATAATATTAGGTTGTAACTATGTAGACTAATTGCGCTATCTTGATTGATTGAATATCTTGATTTATCTTGAGTTCTATTGATATATTATGAGAAACATCAATGTAGGTTTATGATCAATGGTGTCCCTTAGGCTATATTATGTTATGTATAAAATTTTATATTATTTATTTATGTGGCTATAAAAATACGCTAGCAAAATGTCAATTATTGTTGATAATGATGACATGGGTCAATAGATCCAATTTTCATCTGTAAACCCTTTTGAATGTTTATTGTGCACATTTCATAATATCCGAAAAGGCACATTTTTTATTGATGTTCACTTTTATTCATAAATATTATAGCCGAAACTTTTGACATTTTGTACATTGTAAATGATTCATTCATATTATTATATGCACTTGGCAAAATTATTCATTGTAAAAATACATTTTATTTATCATAGTACATTCATGAGGCAATGTTTTGTCGGTTTATATTATGTCCTTTTTTCAAATGCTCAATCTTGTTCTATTACTTTTCTCGGTTGTTCTGATATCTGGATTCGATTAATAATTTTTTAAGTTTTTACCACTTTAACAATATGATGCGTACACTTTTTTTCGTTTTGCATCATTTGTATAAATGGTTTTGACAAAAATATCAAATTCACAGACCTAAAAACTCGTGTGGCGAGAAAATGATTTTAAAACAACGCCACGTACATTGAAAGTTGTTTAACGGTTCGATGATCACACTCGCAATATGACGCGTGTCAGATTCCACAGCGGATTTCCTGAAATTCAAATCATCGTATCTTCTAAATATTCTTTCAATTTATATGAAAAATATATATATAATTATTTAGAATATATAAAAACGTAGGTACATACTTATTGAAATTAACACGAGTCTTATTTGTAGGTGACTTGAGGCACAATACATACTGACATGCCTTGAGAACGCGACATTTCTTTGCAATCATATAGCGTAAATCAAAGCCACACGGATGCTGACTTGATTGTGTTTCGGCAGCGGACTCTGGGATGGAGGACAGCGTGGTGGTGGCCGAGGACGGGTCGTCGAGCGGTCACAGCTCGCTGGCGGAGCGCGCGTCCAAGAGCCACTTGATCGTGTGGCAGGTGGCCACCGGGTAGCGCAGGGCCCGCCGCGCACGCCTCCACTCCGACTCGGATTACGTTTATGTGTGCACGTCGACTAAACCGGCGACGCCGCTCAACGTGTAAGTCGTCTATACACTTAACATCTTGGGGCAGTATTGTATTGTAATGTAAAACAACAAACACTTTCTTGACGACTGACGTTTTGCCGTTTTACTCTACGATCGAATGCCGCCCCAGTCGATTGGCGTAATTAAAGGATTTTCATGGATTGCAGGGCGTTTCATTGTTCAATTTAGAGAATGGTAGTAATACTCGAATTAGGAATTGATTAGTGTTACCACGGAATCGATCCCTCGAAATCCATTTCTTACCTCCTCGCGTCCTTGGCTCGTGTTCTAGGCGTGTGTTTGGTGAGAGAACTAGACAGCGCCTATAACACGTGCTGTAGACACATTTCACCAAATTTTGTGTGTGTTCATCCTACTTACGTTCACATATCAAACGACGCACGTCATCAAACGTTTCTGATTCTCGTGGAAAAGAGAGTGCACGGCTCTTCATGGACTTTGACATTTTATTAATATTCATGTAATCTGTATTTTGTGTGCTTATTTATAGCTAAACGACGCTTCATACTTTAAACATTATTTTATATTGTTCTCCCATATTGAACATTGACCTTCATACATTAACGGTCGCTACATTAGTGTAATTCTATTCTAAACAGCTACCGCAACACTTAGTTACTCGTACATTGGTAGCTTCATGACGACACTGTCTATGCAGATTGCAATCTAGTTTTAATAGGTACAAAATGCTGTTTTTGTCCAGTTTACCAACACTAGTTTTAAGCATAATCTCATTTAGAAATAATGTACAAGATATAACCACCAAAAAATTCAGTTTTGTAGTTTTAGATGATAGATAGTTGTAGCATAATATTAATCGGAGATTTTACAAAGGTAGTCATTGTAACTTCACGCGGTCGGGTTATAATGCTTTTTCGACCATTGTGGGCTTTGGTTGAAAGCTGCATCACAATGTAATATGTATCATGTCTACATTATGTATTCGTATCCTATATGTTATTTAGACATTTGTTTATCTTTTACGAGTATGTACAATATGATGATGACGTAAAGACTAATTATGCAAAATGTGATAATATGTCGCTCGTAGAGGATTGGTGTTTTAGTTTTAATGTATTTTAATTTATGTACTAAATAACTGTATCGCACGTTAATATTCGACGTTATTTTTATTACTTGTATTATTGACACGACATGAATAAAATGTAAGGCATCTTATTTCTAATCATGACGTTTACTTACTATACTCATTATAAATTTGTTTTATGCGATACGATACAATCTTAATCTCTATAATTATACATTTAAAATGGTGCAAAAATAATTTAAGAATGTCCATTTATAAATATTATTTATTACGAAATCATGATGAGTTTGTTTTTACTTCATGCTAATATATGTAGGTGATGTGCTATGTATCATTTGAATTGTTTATAATATATACCACAATAATAAAATTTATAATTAATCATTAATTTATTTTAGTGTTTCAATAATTGTATTAGTTAATAATATTTATAGAAGACGCCGGTTGGAGGAAGATTGTGTGCGATGTAATCGGATGTGTTAATTGCTATCGCTTTATGTGGCTAAAGTATTACACGGTTTCACACGATGCTTTTGCGGAATTCCTGGAACCGGCGTCACCTATAATACCTAGTCAAACGAGGTAGGTAATGATTAGCTTGTATCGTTTCATTCATCTGCCATTAAAGGATTGGTGAGTAGTTTGTGCCACTGAGTTGTGCAAAGCATCTTTAGTTGCGGGCATTATACCGATCGGAATAGATTTAAGACTTCAAGCTCATTTCGTGACAGGTTCATCGGAACAGCTTGAAACAGCTGTAACCCTAGCATAACATTATAATGATTGTTGTTTTACCGTGTTTTAATATATTATCTGAATCGCTGACAGAAATCTTGTTGTGATCATGAAACGTGCAATGTTATATTTTTTTTTTATTAGGTATAGCTCGGTATATTCGTTTTTTGTACTTATAATTTGGACGTAATCTGTAATGTTTTTACGAAATTGAATATTTGGTTTTATAGGTGTTTTATTTATAAAGGATGCGATGCGCCTTATATTTTCTATTACTTTTACACGGATGACATTGAAGGCGTACGGTCGATATTGCAAAACGTAAGTTATTAAGGATAATATTGTTACCCATTATTATTATATTCCAATACATTTCATAGATAACCCATCATGTAACAAGTGAAAATTGTAATTAGTGGGTAAATTTTTGTTTGTATTATGCAATCAAATAAAGGAATGCTAATGATTGAATAATTGTTTTTTTTGTTCAATATAAATTACCTGCTTCAGTCCCATTTCAGTAATCTTTATCGAATTAATTGGATATACATTCATGAATATTATAGGTCTGTGGGATTGTTGGCTCTTGGGTATTAATAAAAAACAAACAGTTATTACAGTACAGTATATTTTTATGAATATTAAAAACAAATATTACGACAAACTAAATAGGGGCAGCAACTCAGTGACTAGATACAGCTTCTGTTAATGCCATGACATAGTTACATTCAATGCAATGTTTTAATACATATTTCATCGCAAGTACTTCACTGATGACAGTGGGAATATTTAATTAGCCGAGTAATACCAGCTTAATACAAAAATAATATTTAAGTAATAAGGAGGTATCTACATAGTTATTTTTTATGAAAAGTCAAAGCCCAAACATTTTTAATAATATGAACAGAAAAATAGGTACGTAACACTTTTTGTGAAATTATTCACAAAATAATGCCCTAGTAAATATTTTAGTTCTAGATCGTCATAATATGAAGTACTTGAATGCTGCATACGGTACAAAGAAAGTCTTATAGAAAAGTATATTGTGAATATTTGTGCATTGAATATCTACATAATTATTACAATACTAATATTAAACTAAATGCCTCGGGCCACAATAATTGGGGAATATTTAAATTTAAACAAAGTGGCCCTCGACACTAATGCTGTCTGAAACTAGAAAATGGTTACATTGACGCAATTTGCGTGTAACTTACCTCTAAAAGGGATTAACATATGTTTTATAGATAGATAATAATGTTATTCCAATCTTATTGCATGGCGGATTACGTTGGGGATGCATGAATAACATTATTTTTTAATATAATCCTTTTCCATATCAATTCAAATGATTTACATAAACAATTCAGTATTAAGTATAACCAAAATAAACAAAATAAGAATTATAAACATAACAATAAAACAATAATCATTTATGTAACCCTAATAAATCTTACCTACATTTCCACGTAAACCGAACATTGAGTTATTTTATAATTCAACAAGACTTTTCAAAAATATTCAGACACAATTTCAATGTTCTGATCTAGCAATACGAACAATAAGTACCTACCATTAAATTTAAATAATTGATTACAGGGAAGTGTTCATTACTAAATTTATCTCGAATTATTGATAATTACTACAATTATTGCTGATGTCGCTACGTTGAATAAATTTGAAGGAATTACTTAATAAAGGATCTTTTTGAAGTAGGTTAGTTTTATTGAAAACTTTCTGGAAGTATTATTAGGAAATTTTGAGTAATTTTTCATACAATATAAACTGTTAGTTGTATTCAGCATTGTTTTCATAACAAAAAAATTACTACAAATGTTCCCCAAGTATATCCCATCTTATTAATGCACAATCTTGGTACCAAAGCTACAAAACATTGTATGATAATATTATTGGAAGGGACAGACCTACGTTTACAAAATACTGGAAGAAAACTACATTGCGAGTTTGTGATAGACGTTGAATATTAATTTGTTAGGTACGTATTCACAAAACTGTTAGACATTCGAGCAAGAGCTGACATTATAAATACTTGTTTATTCCAGTATTATGATACGATAAAAACCTAGTGGAAGATATACCTAATGAGGTATTACAGGGAAGCGTCCTAAATATCCTTCCAAATTTGAGGATCTTTATGGTCTTTACTTTCATAGGTAATTAGATAATTCTGAATGTTCATAGAGCTGCAATCATGACACGTTTGTTACACATCAATTCAATATTAAATATTAGGAAGTGAATTGTAAACACTCAGTGGATTTTCTTCTCGTAAACGTAACCATCAATATAAAAATAAGTATTCGGAGACAAGTTCTATGATGGAACGAAGTCTTTTGATGTCCTGTTCGAATCCAACATTTCTGTCTGTTTACGTTATTCACATCCAATATCTACTAGCAAAAGTATTAGGTTACAATAACTTCAAAATACAATTAACCTAAGGAAACTATCGCGTTATATTGACTTACGATACACATAGTTATAATACTATAATATCATATATTATATAATTCATGCAAAGTTGACTAACTTTGTAGGTACTTTGGTATATAATAATTGCATAATAGGAAGGAATTATTGAATTAAAAAAATTGACTCTACCTTATTTGGGTTAAATTAGTAGGTACTTAATCAATATAATTATATAATACCTAAATTTGCGAAATTACAGTGATTAACGTAGTATGACGGAAATTTCTCTTTACATAATGGTATCTACAGGATGAAGGTTAGTTGTCGCATGAGTCTCATGACTTAACATGATGAAAAAGCCTTAAATATGCGTTATACTTGGTCTCAACATTTTCATAAATACCACATTTTATTTTAACAAATGCCACTCACACTTGTAATTTGTTATCATTTTTGTTGCTAAGGCGCACTTATCTATCAAATTATAATCGTGGTTTTACCGCTTTTACGCATGGGGTGGATAAAATCCAATTACAGTTTTTGACAGTAGGTAATTAACGTGTCAAAAATGCATGTTTACACTGTCAGGTCGATGCAATCCGTGCGCTTGAAGCAAAGTTAATCATCCCTATTGTATTCGGTTATAGTTTTATACGTAGGTACTGTCTATTTACCTATCGGTAATGCAATTCTGTCGTCTTTAAGCAGTAAAAACTAGTATGTAAGATTGTTTTTTTTTTTTTGGCTTTTATGTAAACTATATATTTAAGTTTATAAATAAGCTAGTGAACAGATTCATATTATTGTATAGGCATTTATCAAAACTTCTAAATACCGCATACTATAACGGATGTATAGCTTAAAGACGCCAGAATATTCTTTTTCTATCTCGAGTAGGTATTCAAACTCGAAAATTTGTTGAACGCTTTCAAAATTGAATTGCTTTATGGGACTCGTCTAATTCGGATATCTCCGAGTATTGCGGCAACCCTGCAGCGAGTAAAAAGCGCACAAACGCCCAATCTCATCACTGAGTGCCCGTTACACTCCGATATTGCTGAAATTCAAGATTTTACTGTTTTCTTTTGTATCATTGCACACTCACAAAATGTGAGGCAAACTTATTAAATGTATTCGTGCTTACCCTACGATACCATTTTCTAGATATACCTTAGAAGGTATTTTCTACTCACGCTCACATACTACAATGCATCACATAGCAATAATCACTTCTTGTTCTACTTCTAATGGTCTAAATGTCTAAAAACTGTCTTTTGACCGCTAACTTACTAGATTATCTAAAGTCTACTATAAGTCTAGGTTACTTAATAAAAGTGATAAAACAATTGAAACACTTAGAATTAAAACAAGTCTTATCCCAAATGTAACGACCCCTAGCTTGTCCAGTACCATATAATTTATACTGAAAAAAGGTACATAGAGTTACAATGATATAAATTTACTAGAATCAACAACCACAAAAATGACAAAGAATGAAAAATATCTTTCGCCCTGCAAAGATCAGCAGATAATATCATTATTATAATGAATGTCAATGACAAGTTAGTGATCATTACTTCGCCTTTCAAGAGGCATGAGTTTCTAAACTATAATAAATTATCAAGTCATATTAATTTTGCGTTTATAGAAATCAATATTAGGTACCTACTCATTATTCATATGTACCTACTCAAAAAGGTTCAATAAATCCTCTAAATTGAACCATAAATATTTCGTTATAATTGAACAATGTTTTTTTTTTCATAATGATAAATATTTTTTCTTTGATGTTAAGATATTGTGAATATATATAAATATATTCGTTGTAGATTTCGATATTATTGCTATCGTTGCTTTAAGTATTGCTTTTCTTCACTAAACCTACGAGTAAAATATTGTAAGAGACTATCTTAAAATTAGGTGTTACTAATTCAACATGGCTGCCTATTTTTCATATTGAATCCTTAGTTAAAACAAGTTCATACTGATTTACGTATAAGATTTGGTATAATTGTATAAAGATAGTATAACTAACTGGAAAATATAAAATTTTGATAGTTATAAAACAGCTTCTAGCGCTTAAATTTTAATCGGTTTTTTAAAAATATAAATATGCTATGATCTTATATAATTTGTATAGATATTATTCCATTTGGAAAGTAATAGACTTCAACGCAGCAGTAGTAGGTACATTTGATTTTATTTAATTTCTGTCATTATTTTGAGATGCTTAAAAATATGTATGTAGGTATGTGTGTGAAATTCAGAGACAGAAAAAATATGATACTTCTAAAAATAAGTTTACGAGAGAAAGAGAATAAAACATGACACTTTGATTAAAATAAGAATCACTTAAAGTTAACTAGTAAATTTTAAAAAAACCCTCAAAAAAATCCTAAGTTGTCACATTTGGTATAAATCCGTGGTCACATGACAAAAGAAAAGAATGAAACGATCGCTCGATTCGTTTGTGATTGTCAATAAATTTTCACTTCTACTTCTATTCTATCCTGTGATTCTATCTCATTCCCTCGCTGACTTAATCCTATATCTTTTTTGTTTTTTAAACACCCGGCTAGAGATTAATACCAAAGGCATTAAGTATGTGCTATATCGTGACGTTTTTGTTTAATAGAATTTCTAATCACAACGATTTTAAAGAAGTTTTACTTCAAAAACAAATTACGGTTTATAATTTTATAGACCACCCGATTCTACGATATTGATGCTTGTTTTAGAATTTAACGTTTTTTTTAACTAAATGTATGAAGGTAGCTTAGAATGAAGAGAAAAGTAACATGAACCTTTTTTGGATTATTTGTAATAAGTTTAATCTGTGCTCACAAGATACTTAGAAGTGAACAAATTCTAGTTGTATTTAGTTGTACCTGTGGATAGAGGACTAATTACAACCTATCTTTCGATTTATGCTTGTAATTTGGGTCATAACACGTCTCACAGGTTGACCTAATAAACCCGTCAAGTGTGTCCGAAGCTCTCAAACATATTCCATTGGAAAACGTGTCGTGCGCGGAAATGGAACTGACAAAATATTACTAGGTATGTGACAAATTATTAAATAGGAAACTCGTAAACTATCTATTGGGGATATGTCGCTAGTTTATGTCATGGAACATCGCTGTATCGAACATATGCTGCAGTAAAATCGTCAGTACCTCCTTTTATCTTCTACGTAATCATATTCGCATCAAACGTTTATTGAAAAAAAATCTGGGCGAAAGGCGCAATTATACGACAGTATTCTTTAAAAATATACTACGTAATTAATTATGTAATTATATCACTTCAATGCAGTCTACTCTTTAGCAACGTGTACCTACTGTATGGGATATACATACATACATTCCTCATATCCAGATCGGTTATAATGTGCTTTTATTATACCTAATCAATATTGCTTTTCTTCCGCTATCACTATATTTACCACTAAATACTATAAATAATCGACTAATGTCTAGAGTATAACTATATTATTAATCTACCGTACGCTATATTATAATATTGCTTGTGTATTGCTATCTTGGACATTGTATTTTTATAATAAGTATCACTGAAAGATTGCTTTTAATTTGTCGATTACAAGATTAAATTACATTCGTTTGTGCCATTAAGGCAGTTGGAGCGCACCAGTTTACACGGGCAAAGTTAAACGTTAAAGTGACTAATATTTGTATATAATGTAAACGTGATGTAATCGTATATAATGCATGAAATAAATGAAAGTACTTATAGAATGAAAGACAAACGGTTTTTAATAAATTCTAAATAGTATGTAATGCAATGTAAAATTTGATATTGTACATTGATATTGTAGTATTGACAATTCAAAACTGTAAGCAAAATTACGTTTTTAACTTTAGATCTTGGCTATGAATATCTCTGTGACATTTATGTCATCATTTTACATAGGAAACAAAAGCAATAGAAGAACAGAAAATGACAAAACATTTATTTTCTGTCGTGGTTATTTTCCAGTGAAGCTGTTCTAAGATGTAGATTCGCTCTACTAATTTCTGAGTAAAAGTGCTCATTTATATTAAAATGAAACTCTTTTGACAGCATAAGATAAATGCTTGAAACTATTCAATTTCACAAAATGATATATAAACTCTCTCTAAAGAAACTAACTTGGAATTCGTTCTATCGAATCCTGTTGTCGATTTCTTTTCCAATTTTCTTAACGTCAGAATGCACAGAAAACTGTCGGAGCCAACAGCCAGCAGCATCTTGTTAAAACATTCCCAAAGTTTCTGTATAATATATCTATTTTAAGTTAGACTTCATACTGGTTTCAGAAATAGGTGCCTCATAAAGTTTGCCCCGCAGAATATCACTAACATTATTTACATATATTCGTCACTATGATCGGGAAATGAACAACATTCTATCAGCTTCGAACTTGGTATGTAGTGTTTATAAAATTTTGTTTGTTTCGTACCTCTACTTAGAACTACAAAAATTGTAAAGAAGAAAATTTGGTACACAGGGAAATATTTACATTTAAATGTAGGTATATATTTTGTATATAAGTTGGTTTCGTTAGTATTAAATAGTTAAATGTACTTATACTATGTATATAATTACTACAATTACAATAACGTTAATATAAATATTTGAATAAAATATTTCGTCTTAGTTTTTTTAAAAAGCTGTTCATTGACGAAAGTTTCTACAAAATACTAAAGATTGGATAGCTAGACTAAAGAATAGATCGAAGGGAATATGCTGAGGAGTATACGATTACGTCTAAAACTACAGAGAAAGGCTAGAAATCTAATAGGGTCTAGATAGTTGGAAAGAGATGAATTAGCAAAAAAATATAAAGTCAAAACTACTTAAACCGATATAATTATAATGATACAAATTTGGAAATGAAACCATATCACAATAATAATAATTATCATAATGTATTACTTAATATTCGATGTTTGATTCGTTCATTATGTTGTCGATATAGTACTCCAAAGCACCAAAAATATCTAAAAGTCTACAAAATCTTAATAAACGATAAATATTATCTAAGTAATTCTTACAGTATAGTATTGCTTATCAAGTTACTTAATATTGCTTTTAATGCGCAACCATCGCCTGGTAAAGCATCCTGATCATAATGAAAATAAATGGTAGTGAGTATGAATATTAATCAAGTATAGGTACGTAATTATATAATGTGGCACGCTACGTCTATGTCAAGTACGATTAAGGAATATAATAACTAACGCGGAGGAAAGTGCCTCAGCCCCAAAACATTTCAGTGAGTACTCAAAACTGATCAAAACGGTGACCAATTTACTGAGTAAAATTTAATCTTAATAGGAATTAAATTGTTCCTCAAACAAATCGATATACGTTCTATACCTAATGAAATCACTTTTCGTCCAATATGTACTTCGAGATAATTTATCTAGTGCAAAAAACTCCGTTAAAAATACAGGAACTTTGTATTTAAAAACAGGAGACCTTTAATTGACAGGATTAAATTAAATTCATAGATTAAAAAATTGACTCGCGAGGCACTATCTAATAAACTAGGGTCGGTAATGCCGGCTACGGTGGCCGGTAGCACGAAGTTACTCGGTGCGACGCCGCGGCGCCGCGTAGCCGGCACTACGCTCGGATCTACGAGAGCTACTAAAACGCTACGGGGATAGAAGTAGGATAAAGTCTGCTGCGTCTACTCGACAGCGGTGCGCGACTTACTAATGTCTAGGTTATTATTGCTTTTCGAATACCCATTTCTCATCGAGCACCTCGTGCTCACAATCTTAGCCTAGAGTTATCGCTACCTTACTCTACGTTAGTTTATTGCCAGTTATGTTTGACTTGTCTAATAACACACGCTCAAACTAAAGGCATGCACGCTGTTGATGCGGCGCAACTCGTCCCTATGGGCCGATTGTGGCGCGTACGCCGCCCATCTAAGTAAGTTTATGATATTTAAGAACCCATTCTGTTTCTTTTGTCGGTTCGTTGTAATGATGTTACAGTTTTTTTAGGTTTGATGCCAAAAATCATTGCTTAAAATCGAAATCTTAATTGAGTCGTTTACATATTTGTAAATATAGTAAATTTTTTCATTATTAAATTTGACAATTTTGTATATTTATGTTTCGCTATGTCGTTATATATTTTGTTACATTAGGTACATGAAAAAATAGTTTTACCGAAATTTTATTGCTGCACATTTCCTAAATGCCAATTTAGGCTTCCATTTATACCACAAAGATAAATAATTTCAATTTGTGATTTTGTAAATTATATTAAGTTACATATTTTATAAAATATTAGCTATGTCGCAAATGTTAACTCATCTATTATTACTCGCTATTCGCATTAGTGACTTCGTCGCACATGACCATCGCACAGAAATTATGAAACGTTTATTAAGTAGGATATTATACGTAGTGGGAGAGTGAACTCGTATTACTAATTAAATAGTGGATATAACAGAGCGTGAATGTGTCACGTGTGTTGCGGTCGGTGTGTGTGTGTGTGTGTGTTGCGGGGAGGGGGCGGCGTGGGACGAGTGCTGCGCGCGGTCGCCGCTAAGGCACTGTCGCGGGGCGGCCGGGCCGGCGGGCGCGGCGGCGTGTGCGGACCTTCGGACGGAAAGTTTTGGCAAGTTCCTCACCGAGACGGTAACGCGGCGCGCCCGGGCGCTCCGCCTCCGTCCACTGACGAGCTCGGCGCTCGGCTCTCGCATCTCGACGCTTAACTTACACCGTAAATCTCTAACCTACTTTGCGGTTGTAAAAATCACCTACAAAAGATATTAGTTCCGTATTTTGTTACTTCTATGTATATAAGGGTATATTTTTATCGACAAGTATATACATAATTTAATATTACACGTTATTAGGACGTCTGTCGCTACGGCCTATAGCCGCGGCGGTCGCGGCGCTACGGGGTCGTACTTTATTCGTTGTTTGCGAAACGTTGCTCGATTTCGTCGCGACGCGGTCCGATCCGACGCGGAGTACGCAAGGGGCCGCAATCGCGCTCCTATTTTTAAATTTGTAAATGTATAATATTAAACTAACAAGCTAAATTCATATTAATACTTTACGTTAACGATTAAACCATGCGTTGTTGGTTACGGTCCCTTATAGCGTCAGCGCCGATGCGCACCTATCCGGTCGCCGAGGCGGGTGCCTCAGATTCCGAAGAATCTTCATCGCGAACGCACGCCGACTCCTGATGTTTATTGAGGTAGCTCTTCAGCGCGAACGTTTTGTGACAACGCAAACATTCGAAATTTTTATCGGAGGAGTGCGTCTGCATGTGTGCTCGTAAGTTAGACCGATCAGCGAAAGCTTTCCCACAATGCGCGCACCCGTAAGGTTTCTCGCCCGTGTGCGAGCGCAGGTGGCCTTGCAGCAGCCACGGGCGAGAGAACAACTTGCCGCACACGCCGCACACGTGTGACAATTGGTGTGTCAAGACGTGCATCGCGAGAGCCGGCATTGAGACATATGCCTTTCCGCACTCACCGCATCGCTTGGCGGACACGGAATCTAAGCTACGGTGTGTCTGTTTGTGTCGTGACAAGTTAGATGAAGTGGCATAACGCTTGCCACATTCACTACACGTGTACTTAGACTTGTGCTCGGGTTGTTGCGCGCTCTCCACCGGGGCGTTGGCGTAGTTTCTGCGTTTGGAACGGCCGTCGCTCACGAAGAAGGCATCGTAGGTGTAGGCGACGGTTTCTCGTGGTTTCTCGACCGTTTCCTGGGGAGGTGACTCCGGCGGCGGGGCCGGCGGTTCGGTGGCGGCCGGCTCGGCGCGCGGCGTGGTCAGGTAGACCGCGTGCTGGCTGAGGTCGAGGATGGCGTGGGCAGCATTGAGGTCTTCTTCGGGTCGTTGGAGGTACGCACGGTCGCCGAGACAGTAAGGGCGATAGATGTCCTTCTTTTTCGGTGGCAGAGATAAAAGTGTGCCGGTACTGGTGTAGCACATGGAGAGAGACTTGCCGCTCGCCGGTGGCGGAGGGGGGGAGACAGGCGAAGACTGGAGCTGCACTTGAAGGAAGGGCTGGTCAGTGGAGTCGGAGGCGGAGAGTTGCAGAAGAGCGTAAGAGTGAGGCTGCGGTGAGAGGCCCGGCTGAGAGGCGGTGCCGGCGGCCGGGCTCACCTCGCTAGGCAACTGCGCGGTGAATTGCGTGGAAGGCTGCTCCTCTGTGTATCCTGGAGAGAAAACATACTATTAATCACAATGTAAACACGTAGGCGCATGTAAATTTAGTTAGTAGTTTATATGAACGGCGAACACTGTATGTAGAACCTTCGTGCTTCAAGTGACCCTTTAGTTTTGTAGTATGTGATATAATGTTTAATTCATTAACTTCTATACACTTCAATAAGTACACTGACAACATTAACAAGTTTATTCATTCCCACTTGGCCTGATGAGTAATAAATCCTGACACTATAACCTGGAAAATAATAACACTAGTTTATTAGAACCAACTACGAGTGCAATTCAGACAAACGAAATATCTTGAGTGCATCATTATGGAGTCAGAACACTCTTAAATGCACATACATATTACATATACATCAAAGGTAGGTATTTATTGAGAGGAGAGCTGAATGCAGCGTCTGTACAGTAGAGTCTCGACGAGCAACGC
>DWPC01000078.1:0-14102 GCA_018251435.1 Oarisma aurantiaca
AGCGACGCCAGCGACGACAAGTGAGGGTGGAGCGAAGTCTTGAGAGATTCGAAGTCATCTCGCACCTGGAGATTAACGTACGTTAGAAGAAGATTGTGGTATGTACCTACGTTACAACGGCACAGTTTATAATGGCGGGTATTTATTACAATACAACAGAATAGTTAATATAAAACGACGTAAACAAACCGCTTTACACCCTAATATTTAGCTTAAAAAAAGTTAGTAAAATTGGAATTGGATGGGGAGATATTTAAAGTTCTACTTCAGCAATTCCATAGAATGGTTTTTATGTCACGAAAAACTTACCCGTGATGTCGAATCCATCATTACCTAATCAGTATTGACACTGCATAAAAAAACTTATGATTTTTGAATGGAGAATCAATGAAATAGGAACCAATAAATTTAATTTTTTTTTTATATAAAAGATACGTCTTGTACAGAATACAAATCCATTTACAATACATAGCGCAGTACCTAATGTGTATTGTGACGAAACAAGATTATACTAATGTATCTTGTTAATGATAATCATTATCATTGACTATTAGACATGTTTATTAATGAAATTAAACATTATTTGATATCAGATCAATCAAGTCGATAGATTAGGATCTTTTTAATTGCAGATAATTTTAAAATTATTTCCTTTTACTTTTATTTTGATATCAGTTTGCTATCTATGAATTATTTTAATGTTTTGTCATTTGAAGGCCGTAAAATTATATCATAATTACCTATGATAGGATAGAATCGACAGGTACCCACCATAGCCCAGGTCAAAATGTAAGGGCTATAAAGATTAAGAGCAATAAATCTTTTCAAAAACTCAACTTGTATAGTCTGCAAAACTCACTTTCAGTTCTCTTTCAAGCGGACGCGGCGAGTTCCTCTGTTGGTGGTTGTTGAGGGGCTGCGTGATGGCGTGGTGGCTCATGTTGTGCTGCAGGAGCGGCTGGTGGGGCAGCTGGAGCGGCGC
Organism: Oarisma aurantiaca; assembly: GCA_018251435.1. NCBI lineage: Eukaryota > Metazoa > Arthropoda > Insecta > Lepidoptera > Hesperiidae > Oarisma > Oarisma aurantiaca. Next base: position 983 of record DWPC01000078.1, read on the forward strand.
GTGGGGGGCGTGGGGGGCGTGCGGCGCGGGGGCGTCCCGCCCGACGCCCTCGTCGGAGCTCTCGCAGGACTGCTCGCCCGACGACTCGCCTTCGGACCGCGCGGACTGTAACAAGGTCAGGAATTTAGTCATGGAGCCACATTAGGGTCCCGATAATAGGAACATAATATTATTATATTAATACGATAATAGATTAAACGACAACCAGCGACCTACGAAAAAATTATGTACCTACCTACATTATCTACAGCGTTAAATGACGCTAAGAAGGAACCAACGTAGGATCATTATTCAAATAAGCAATCCATTCGATGACAACTATTTCAGACGTTAGATACTGGGTACATATGGCAACTGGGTGTTCTTGCTGTCATTATGTCATAACTAAAATCGTTTCAATTTTCATTAACTTGGCACTAATGTGGGTATATTAAATTACCCACTAAAAACATTTGCCGTTCTAGTTGATGTGTAGGTAGTCTGTGGCCATCTGCGATAACAAGGAGACATTGTGACAGGTCATGGTTGACCCAAAGTGTTTATCGGAGCAAGCGATTCAGCATTCCAAATTTAAAACTGCCGATATACCTAACGCCATTGACCTTTCAGTATCAATATTTAAAATTAGAATAGAAATTGAATATCTACCTATGTAGGTACCTCCTTTTTTAAACTGGAGATCTTAAAATAATTATGTTGTTTTTTTTTTCAACTATTATTCAGTGGTTTTAAATACATAAGCAGGTGGATGCCCAGTGGTGGTAATTAGTCATAAATGTCAGTCGACATTGTCAGAATCCATTACCGTACTTACGAGTACCTCCTAGTGTTAAAACGAACTGTATTCCGTAAAAATGTAATTTACCTCCCTGTCTATCCTATCTATTACTTTCTTAGAACATTATAAAACTTCAGGGGTTTATTTTTGAAGAACTCCAAGAGTTTTTTACTTACGACGCTAACTTAATAACTTATCGACTCGTTTTCTGAATAAGTATACCTACATAATATATTATCTAGAAAAGCAGAAGTACCTACATCAATAGCCAACCACGAATCATTATCTACATTGTTTATAAATAAATAATCAACTTTTCAACACAAGTACCTACCTAGTAAAACGAGGCACTGTTCACGTTTCAGCCATTTTACGTATGTTTTGAACGACCATAGCCGCAGTCGGATGTCTGGATTTAGCTGATTACCATTAATTAGTATTTTAGTAACAAATAATCACGAGGTGTTACAATGTGTGTTAATAGCTCTATAACGTACATTGTAATCAGATTGGTTCCGCCACAGACCACCAGATCTACGAGACCTGCTATTCAAGTCAGTGAATGTCTATCACGTATGCTGAAAATATTAATAAGTACCGTACATACTAACTCTCTTTGGTCTTCGTCATTTTATGGGGTGACAAAAGAGAGGGCGCTATACTAATTATTACATAAGTCTATCCTTGTCAAACATGCTAGAGGTACAGCTCCACCACCCCTACCCCGCCGCGGCGCGTCCCATATAATTTAATCTTGACAGAAATATTTGTCATTGCCACTTTCGAAGAGCAAACTATCAAGGAATGAAGTTACACAAAGTTTTAAGATTAGAATCGTAAGATAAATGTTAAGCAAATAGGTACCTATCTAATACCTACATGTATAAAATTCTCGTGTCACAGTTTTCGTTGCCATACTCCTCCGAAACGGGTTGACCGATTTTTACTTATGCGATACGAAGTTCGGTGGGTCAGCTAGTAATAATATAAATGGGTCTAAAAAGTTGTGTGCCATCAAAGTTTGCCTCTATAGCACAAACAATTACTAATCATCGAACCTGCGACCCCGCAAACGGAGCCACAACCGCATCGCGCCAGTGGCAAACGATAACGACGCACTAACAGATGTCCGCCATTTCTACCCGCGGGCTCTAATTACTACCGCGTATACTGCGTATACCTGTACCGCGTATACCGCGTATACCGCGACAGGGTGCTTAATGTCAGATCCACATTTCATATAAGGATGGAGCTGAACGAATGTTTTTGCTTTCATTCGCCATAATATATTCTGACTTTTACAAAAATATTACCAAGCCCAAAGTTGGTTGTTAGGAATAACTCAATAAGTGGGTATGTACTCGTTAGGTACCTACTTGGCGTCAGTTAGGTAGGTACATGACCAGTTTAGATCTAAATAAGAATAATCCAAATCCGTTTACCTTTGTTTTTAAGTCGATTTAAAACGAAAAGGATATCTTCTTCTTGAAATAAGAGTCATGAAAATCAGTCCTTTATAAAATTCCATTGTTAGGTACCTACTACACAGCAATTAAGAGTGTTGTGTGAAATCCAATTTCGCTGTTCAAAGGCAGCTAAAACTATACGCTAGTCTGGCGTTGCCCTTAGACTAGGCCTTATTACTTCTAACTAGAACGCATCAACCAAATGAATTACCGAGAAATGGTTGTTGGACGAGATGACGAGAAGTAGTTTGCAGCAATAATGCCCTGATTTATATTAAGTTTTATCATTTGATCTCATAATTATATGTAAGTGGGTACCTAGTACCTACTTAACTGTTACTAACTTATGTGTCTGCTTAGGTTAGTAAGCTTAGTTTATGTTTGGTAAAAAGGGTTTGCAGTAAATATAATATATTAAAATAAAATAGGTTTGGTCATATCCTTCGATAATCGAATGACTTGATAAATCGATACTAGATAATAAATCGATACTAGATAATAAATCGATAGTGTAGCAGCTCATTATTGTCATAAAAAATAGTACTCGTAATCCACTACAGATACAAAATATCACACTCACACACCCACAAAAACATCAACCAAACAAGTGACAATCAACGGCTTGTAATTTGGAGACAGTTCCAAGTTTGAATTACGAGGTAGGGCTGGCAACGCGAGTGTTTTACCGCGAACGGGAACCTAATGAGTGGCGGTGGCAAACCAGTCTCAGCTGGGAGTCCCTACTACCTCCGGAATCAATATAAGAACCAAGAACGAAGAACCAAGAACGACGGTAATCAGATCGCCCCTCAAAATGAACGCTCGCGGCCCCGACTCCCAATTACGACATTAAAATTATTATTTTATTTCCATTTTTATTTATTATTCGCATTATTATATTGTGTGGAGTTATTATCGGTGAAATGTTTCGTTGGGATAAACGCTCGCGTCGGACACGCGAGGTTCCGATGGCTGAAGGGATCCGTTGATAGCTTGTATTTTTAAACAACATTTTTTATGTTTATTACTATTATTACCTAATTATCATTATTTATTAAAAATACCAAAAACCAATCAAGTTCTTTAATCAAGGTATAAATGAAAGTGATATTGTACATAGGTAGGTACCTACTTAAAAGTTTTAAAAAACTTATCTATTTTTACGGCATAATTTTAAACTCATTCGTCGCCTTCGTAAAAAAAAATTCCAGGTAAAAAAGTAATGTAGTATGTCGCATAAAATATCAAGGAAACTTCTCACTGGGAGAAAAATGGAAAAGATATTAGACTAACGGATGTCATAAATGGCCAAATTGAACCTTACGGAACCTCCAATGCACAAAGTTTGTAGTAACCTTTTTGTATGATTCGACTTTCTCATGGTTTCAAACTGCTACTGAATTCCGTTTGGTTTTTTACCATTTGTGGTGACCGCAATTTTATTAAACGTTCTATCAATAAAAAGGAACCGATTTGTTTGAGGGAGGTTTGAAAATCACTGACACGTAAAGAAATTTCAAAGTTCAGCGTTCGGAGGAGGTCAATTATAAACTTTAAATATAAGATAATTTAGTGACGAACTGTAAAAATGTGGAAACCAATATTCGTAGCAAGTAGGATAGCGTTACCACGGCTGCTAATGCGAGCGCAAACAAAATCGCAGAGCTCGCTTTGTGGAAATATTTCTCGTGATTTTATAATATAATATTAACTGTTCGCTGGTTAGTAGTCCGATGTAAAGGTTTAGCTCCGATATTGAATGAGTCAATACAAGTGGCCGGAATTTCTCCCTGACTTAACACATCACGAGTGTGTAGTAGGGTACATACATTGTAACCTGTAAGCCCTGATGATGCAGTTTTGAAACCCTTAAGTTAGGCATCTAAATTAAAAATGTTTACGACTCATGTTAGATATTAAATGCACGCAAATCGCTTTCAGTAGCCCGAACATTTTTATTCTTTTGTGCAAGATACCTTTTGAATGCTTAGTTCCTTTTTACCTAGAATATATCTAAGATACAATATACTTTTCTAAGAGTTTCTGAGATTAAGGTCTTCAAACAAACAAACTCTCCAGCCTAATTACTTCAGTACCTACGTAGGCAGAGATACCTATTGCATTTACCATTTCCTCATCTATGATACTTTCACCAACGCGGAAAATTTGGTAATAACATCGATATACATCAATCAATTATTATTAAAATAGGTACCTACGTACTAATCAAAATGTTCGGCAGAATAGAAAATGAGATAATTTGGTGTTTATCAATTACCTACATGACAGTCTAATTATCTAATGTTATGAAAAAGAGAAAAAAATTGCTTGTTTAAAAGTATAGCTAACAGCTATTCCTAACTTGTTCTTCACCTGAAAGCAAAAGTGACTTCGACCCATCAAATCGGAGCCACAAAAGAAAACTCGCTTATATATTGAATAAACAAGGACCCATCTCAAAACATTCTTAGAGGATTCCCGTTGCGGGTTCAATACCTACTTAACTCAATGTAACGAGGAAGACACACCATTGATTAACGCTTCAAAACATCTATCAAAAACCGACAACAACCTTACAGGACACGAAATAAAGTCCAATTTCCAAAACCCCTCGCATTTCAAAGACATCAATGAAGTAACGTAAAGTACGCAGCATAGGTATTGAGATTACCGGCACACCTTCGACCATCGAAAATTGAATCGATTCTCCCGCCAATCGATATTGAATTCTATTCACTATTGTTGTATTGACGACAGTCGTAAAGCACCAACAATCGGTGAAAACGCCGCGCCTTGTGCTTTATACAATGTTATATTTGTGATAGAAATCATAATCGTGTCTACGCGAGCATCTTTTATGAGGCGAAATCAAATAGAAACTTGTAATGAAAGACGTATGCGTTTAACGTGTTTGGTATGCAAAGCAAATAATGACAAGTAATATAATATTGAACATGGAGATGTTAATGCCGTGCTATCTGAAGATGTCGAAACTATTTGTATCGGTAAATTACTATTTTGAACGAGACGGAATGTGGAGTGACATACAAGTAAATAAGTGCAAACAGACACCCCCGCACTAGAAACATGTCGCAGTGTCGCGAATGGTGAAGACAAATATTATAGATTACAACCGATACTTTGGAGGACAGGACAGAATAATATTGTCCATAATGAGATTTAAGTAGGTGCCTATAATAGACTTGATTTCCTACATTTTGTAAGTGAAAAATAGCAAATTTAACAAAACAAAAATGATTCATAGTCATAACAGAAGGTACAAAATGTTTCAAAAAGAGAATAATGATTCTTGCAATGTAATCGACTATGCAATCTACTAAACAAGTACGTATACCAAATTGATTAAAACATTACTGAATAGGTTCGCTACAGTAACATTTTCAGTATAGCTTGAAAGCAACAGGCGTTACCCGCGTAACTTAGCATACCGAAAACCGACGTGGAAAGTGATGTTCACGATTCAAACGCACAATTCCAAAGGGACAAAGGGTCATTGAAGGTTCCTGCAGGCGAGCAGGCGAGCGGGCGAGCGAAGTGGGGACGTGATGTAAACGTTCGCGCATCCGCACTCCCTGGAACGTTTATTAGCGGGATCCGTCACGACGAGCTTTGTCCACACATTAGCGGAGTTAGCACCCGGGACCCTGCTACCTGCTTGTTTGCCTAGACCGACCGTATTTGCCTAGATATCCACGGCATATCTGCTGCTTCACGGTTGCGACACGAGTTTGTGCAACGCATTGTTGACGCCGAAGGGAAATCTGTCGACGAATTTGCGTAATGCTGAGGGAAGCCAATTGTATTTACAGGTGCTTAACCCTAAGAGGCCGACGATATTTACCCAATCGACGAACCTCTACTTTGTAAGCTCGAACCTTCGTGCATATCAGATCCACAATTACACATTTCGCACGATAGTTTTATTGGTCACTCACAAAGGTGTTATTGAGCATCGAAATAAAACCGAACAATGTTCAAGAGGCGATATCTTCGAGACTGATAGCTTTCAAGCGATACAATGTTGCAGAATTAACTGCAGCAGTAACATTAACATTAGCGGACATAAAATAACCGCCAATAAGTCGAAGCACGCATCAAACGTCTACAAAGCAACAGGTTCTTGGCTCGACAAACACTGCGTGTTTACATTACGATCCTGGGGCTTCATTTAATAATTCTCGGGAACTAAAAGCCTTTGAACATTTCATCAGATGACCCTCGATGTTTGCACACACTCCTGCCTCGAGATGCTAATGTGGACACAAGGACCTGTATCGCCGATCGGCCTCCGATGCCTTTATTTAGCCAGCCCTTCCAATAGCTTTGGCTTCTTCTATTTCACTGTTGTCCTTCGCTGTTCGATCTTCAGTGATATCTTGTTCAAACATTCCAGCCGTGTTTTTTGTTTAATCACTTTTTGTTTCTTTAGGAACGTTTATTTTTAATTTCTTTGGAGTGACGAAAATAGTCGGGAAAAGGGAATTTATAAGTAAATGAGAAATGTCGGTGCGCGGAAGCTGCAACGAAACGAGTGAAGTATTTTGAGCAAAACAAAACGTGATAAGGAGAGGTAAATAACCTAACCCATTGACAGCGTGACGCGTAACGCGCATGTTGCGTCAGGGCCGCCATCGCGCCATCTGAAGGTAATTCATAAGATTTATTGAAAGAATTAAGTTTTTGTCATGCAAAAATTGCAGTTTAAGACGGACACAACAAAAATAATTTAAACTTTACGCAATATTTTGTGTATTTGAGTAAAATAAATGTAATAAAATATATGAAACACAATTTCACTTAAGTCTTACTAATTGTTGCAAATATTCAAGAGATATTTATAGAGAGATAAGAGGAGATTAGGTTAAGTCAAAAAATATAGCAAGATTATTAGTGCAGCAACCCTACTGGACTCGGAGGATGCAACGCGGCGCTAAACTCATGCTCAACAGCTGTTTAACGCTCTCGATGTGTCACTAAAATGTTTCTACGCCAACTTTTCGTAAATACATCACACTTGGTTTGAATACAAGAATATTAGTAGGTATGTTGTGATCACAGACCACGGATTTATAATCTGTGGTTGTGTTATAGGTAAATAAGTTTTTCTTTTGGTAGAATTCACATAGCATTTGAAACATGTCACGGAAGTACCTATAGGTACCTATTAAGTACAAGTTTGAAATTCTCAAATCAAACCGTACCAACGCTTGAGGCGTCATTTATTGAAATTATTCAGCTTCTTAATGTTATTCAAAATACCGCAACCGCGGTGAGTAAAAAGAGATCGTGTCGGTTATTGTGATGATAATTATTTTAGAAAACAAAAACTAGAAAGCGGTCGGCCAAAGATGCCTATCTGTTAATTATTGTCACCAAAATGGCGGCCACCGAGTATTGTAAATGACTCAAAATGGCGGAGTGACAAATCGCTGGGTTTCGTGTGCGTTCCGTTTGATTGACGCGTGCCAGATTCCGCGACGTCAATTTTACCTTTATACATATTTATTTACGCGTAGAAAGCGCAAATAAAAACGAGTTCCTTTAAAATTACGATCGAGATAATGAATCGATGTTTACGGACCGCGCGCCGCGTGATGGAAGACGAGCGGACGATCAATTAATACCCGACTGGGAACAGTCCCGTCACTATTAACACAATATTTGACATTGGAAAATATCGAAAACGTTGAGACAATTTCGAAGCGTAGCAATAGACGTTCAATATTGACATTTCTCACGAGCGAAGCCACGAAGCCGGCGGACACGACTCGTGCCGGTGCTGGCCAGTCTTATTCCTTCCGCTTTTCATACAAATAGGTAATAATCGATTGCTTTTATTGCGTGTCCGTGCGGTGTAGGCGCGCCCGCGCCGCCGCTCGGGGTGATAGTTCGAAGAAACTTTTAAGTGTAACGTGCCATGTCGTTTGCGTGCGCCCGCGATGCACGTCCCATCCGCTAAGTGGTACGACAAACCGACTCGAACTAAATCGATTTTTCGTTTCGAGAAATAACACATCGGAATCGAACGTCAATAATCCCTCGGCCGATCCACTGACGCATTGCATAAAAATGGTGTAAAACGTTAAATACGTCGTGTAAACGGCAACGTTCCTTTATTTACATCGCTCGGATGTTCCGTAAATCTGCAAACATCCATAATTGTATAAAAAGCCTTTGTGATGTTCGTGTTTGAGTTGAGTCACGAGAGTCATCGCGATTTCGCGCAAAATATGATCATGACATCTCAACGATTATTCTTTTGAGGAAAATGAATTCTCAACACACCATTTTACAGTTTTAAGCGTTTAAATAAAGATGCTTTAAGTGGCACGATATGAAATCCTCAAATACTTATACCAAATTGACAAGTACCTAAGTATGATAGATCTAAAGTAGATCATTGTTTTCATGAACACAGTACAACAGTAAACCTCTTCTCATGACCAATGACGCGACAACAACTGATAAGCCCAACTTAATTAGCAATAAAATCTGCTACCATAAAACATTGGTTATTCCTACATTAACAATACAATGTTGCTTACGGAATATTGGTTGGTACCTATCATAAACAAACTGTGATAAGACTGTAATTACCTTTGTTAATCTGTGGGTAGATTTAAAAAGTAATGCGCAAACAGTTGTAGGTCGACGTGTTTCCGTGATTGAAATGCACGGCATTATTATTAAAACAAAGGATTACTTTAATTAATCTATTTATAGTGCATACCTAATTCCTTTCCCGTTAGCGTAATTCATCATGTTTTCATCAACAGAGACTAAGTTCTATACCTAATATTGGCTCAAAAAAATATTATGTTCTTTGCACAGTTATTTGCTTAAGTTGGCGGGAACACATTTTGACTTGGAACTTCTTCAAAGAAAGCTAAACAAAGTAATATCTGAATTAAAAAGTGTTTTAAGTAAGTATTTCAATTCATCATCGTTTGACTTTCAACTTCGTTGTTATTTTTAGTTTAACAATGATTGAGTCATTTTGTGACTTACTCTGAGACAGTGTCAATACGATTTTCACAACAATTACAACAAATTTAGCATCAATTCGACGCCATCACACCACAGGCAATAACAACCAAACGTTACTCTCGGAAACACGACGTTAATGTAGAAAAGACCCACAGAACGTTAAATTGGCAATAAAACATACCATAAACGTAGGTTATTAATTTGTACATTATCTGTGTACATTGTTGCGTACTCTGTGACCGGGCATAGACAATAGATGTGACGTTTGTATGGGTGTATCGTTAAAACACCACGTTTAATTACCTGCTACCAAGGCTTGCGGTGCAGTAAAGGATCAGGAAGGGTGCTAACCACAGATAGGTCAAATTGCAAAACTGTACCTTGAGTACAGTAATATACCTACTTTAAATACATTAACGGAAACATTAGGTAAATGTTTAAATATTACGAAAATCAAGTATCTTTCCAACAACTGTTTTTATGGGACTGCGACATTAGGTACTTTTTTGGTGTTTTCATGTAGCACAGGTCATTGTATTCAGTGACCCTTTGATTTTTATTGTAAATAGAAAAGACAAGGAATATACCTACTCCAGGCCTCGTCTAGAGAAATCCTATTGTAGGTTTGTTGATTGATGGGTTATATCAAAATGTCTGCAATCTAAATAAAATACCAACCTACCTAATTTTAATCTCATAATCTTGTTTTAGTACGAATCTGTGGATGGAATAAATACTAAAAATTCTTATGAATGAATAATGATAGGTATCTAATGTTATTCATATTTTGAATATTTTAATATACAATTAAATTGATAACATTTAATATACCTACCTACCTGTATAAGTATAATTTATTGATATATTCAGAAGATAGTATCAAGTAAAGGATGGGGTTCATAACATTGTAGTTATTAATCAACGAGTACACCGCCGGTCATCTAAAATGTCCCATATCGTAAATCCAGAGCCATTAATTTCGTAACCCGTACAACTCTATACCTTGTCTCCCCGCAAACTGATAAGCGATTGACGATCATCTTCAACAGACAGGATGTTTTAGACATTAAGTACGCACAGTAAACTCATCTGATTTATTAATTAAATCTTTGATTCGCCCGCTGTAACTCATCGCTAGGATACACTCCACGAAGTTATATGAGTTTCAGGAAACATATCTACAAAATATGCATAAGAAATTCAAAAACGTCCCAGTTAACTCAACCTTTTTGTGACGTTTTTGTGTCTCCCATCAAAACAAACATTCATCTCAAAAATCAATACCAGTTCTTCCCGATCACTCGAATAAGTCACGTCGATTTAAATAAATCGATTCGACAAAAAACCCTTTGAATATCCGAGGATTGACGCAGGTAATCGAACACCGATCTGTCAACCATCATTGTATTGTAATGTTAAATTAAATAGGTTTATTCACATCGGCCCATCGTATGAATAAGTGATACAAAGTCGATCGTTCTATTAATATTACGATGCCGTTTGTGATAATACTGAGTACAAAAACAGGTTAAGGGTTAAGTTTACAAGTGAAATAGGGATTTTTGATGGCATATTATATTATTATCTCAACAATCTCTTAATTAACTTCAACAGAGACGCCTTGTTCATTCTTGTAGTCTTTTACCAACATCTTACTTGTGACCGTACTCCTGCAACAAGAAACATCCAAAACACTTTATTTTTTCGCATTCCCCATTCCCCACTCTGGTAATAAAGAATTACTCATCCAAATCAGATAATACCAAATACGCATTGAACACGATAATTAATGAATAATCTCAAACAGTATGACATGAAAGTAAGATCGTTGCTTAAAAATACCAAGCTCGCATGCTTCGAATTATTGATAAATCAATGCACTTCTCAGCCAGAGGGTACTAAATCAAAAACGGTAAGCGCGCCTATCACAAAGTTTTGACATGGAGAAACGCGTTCGATATTAAACTGTTTTCGATAGATGGCGCGATAACGGCCTGTCATCTGTCAAACGCAACTGTCACTAACTTATTAATGGCCGCCGCGGTACTACGCTGCCTGGAGTGGTCGGTGCATTGATTGATTTTAAACTACACACTGGATTTTATTTCGAATCGATTATTAATAATTTATAAATAACTGTCGAAGTACTAAGATATTTATTTGCCTTGATTGATCCATTTTAAACTAGGTAGGTACTTACTTACTTGTATAATAGGTATAACATGAAGGCATCAGATGTGAAATGCTATTATGTAAGTAGGTACTTAATAATAGGTACCTATACCTAATCAATCATTTTCCCGAATTACTTCATATCATTATTTTTAGTTAAATTTAATCAAACTTTATTTAATTGAGCTTCCTTCTGTTTATCCAAGCCCTGCTCTTAATTGCTAGTAGGTAAGTACCTACTTTACCCGCGAATTAGTGTTTCAAAGTCACTGGCAAATTATAATTAGATGTAATATCTCACAACAAAAGCCGGTAATATTTCGAGCACAATGGCCACAGTCGCCCACGCATCGTCTGGCAAACGCATCCTCTCGCAATTTCGTCTAATTTGCATACACACAACCCGCAGCCGACACTAATTGAATCAAAACACACCACACGTGTTTGCCGAAACTTAAAACTAGTCTTAACACTTTCGCTGCCATCCTTTTTTTACGGCAACACTACATTAAACCAAACTTACAACGCAAACTAATTTTACGTCCTATCGACCTGCCGAAATACAATCAATTCTCAACTTTGTTATTATGTGGCAAAGCTTGAAGTTTACTAATCAGAAACTCGACTTTGGTCGTTTTGCAGTTTCGGTGTAAGGACCACACACGGCCGGTCAACATTCGTCCCTAGAACAACACAATATCACTTAGTACACTTCGCAGGTAAACTAGTAGCTTTGAAGATTCACGTAACGATTGGTGACGTAATAATAAGGTACTTGCACCAGTGATGACGATACGTGCTTTTAAATAATTTTGCAAAAATCACTTTACACAATCATTTGTTTAATGGTTTACTAATATACAAAAATAAAACTAAGTAGGTAGATAATTACTACGAGGTAGATATGTACCTTTAAAAATTAAAATGTACATACTCTACCTTACCATCTAATTAATTCATTGAGTTTTCTAACGATAATAATTAAAATTAAACACACAAATTTTATTGTAAAACTCTTGCTAAACGTTGCAAACATCAGATAACTACTGATAAGTGAAATTAACCATACAATACTACTTTTTCTACCAGGAGCAGAAGCAATTTTCATTAAAAAGAGATGTAACTACTAACTCATTACATTTAATTATCCAATGAGACCTCTCAGCTGCAATGACATTTAGACATAATATGGTATCACTTACAGTTACATAAACAACACACGTTGGAATACGATTTGTAAGTAGTTAGGGTTGCCATACGACCGGATTGATCCGGAATTTTCCGGTTCTCAGGAGTCCGGAGACCACCCGGAAGTATGGTTACCAGACGATACACTAAAAAAACTACTGGCCAGATGAAGCATCGGTTTTAAGGCAATAGATATCCTTCTGCTTAAAAAAAAACACGGAAACTTCAATTTGGCCACAACTTTATACTCGGGAATATAACTAAACTACAATCAACATGATATTTAAAGTGACATGATATTTAAAGGGAAAATCACACCTGCCTAAATAATCTTATATAATTGCATGACTTTCAAAACGTAAAAAAAATTACATACACGCAATATTCGCAGTTTTGGAGAGTGGGGAATTAAACTCCCTCAAACTATTTTTCAAGATAATAAGTTTATGTCCGGTTTGTTTAATTAAAGCTGGTGACCCTATCGCAGTGATGTATCGTGGGCGATGTC
>DWPC01000079.1:0-14054 GCA_018251435.1 Oarisma aurantiaca
GATGTATTTGAAATGAGATCATTAATTGATTTACTTACAATAACTCAAATTTCATTTGAAATATTGTGGTGCCGGCATTATGGAGGTAATTACCAAGTTGGAACATTGATTAATTTGCATTTTATCATTTTAGCATAATTAGGTAGGATGAAAATCCCAATCTTCCTCTATAATAATATACCTAATATAAACAGGTAACGATAATGCAAAATTATAATTAGTATCTTATAAATAATGTTACTTAATTAAACGAGGCAATGTAAAAGTAAATATGGACAATAATTTATTCTTCAACGGAACTACGTGTAAAATCGATTGTAAGTACCTATTAAAATGTTTGGAATCCGTGGCAGGTAGGTTCCTATTAGGTAATCTGATTATTCGATACATTGTGTTGTGAAACGTTTAAAAAAAAAAAATGTATGTAGTTGTTTGCACATAGTGTTTTCCCATACTGTGAGTGACGTGCACTCATAGGTAGGTAGGTAGGTAGGTAGGTATTATGTATATTATGGTAGTAGGTAGTAGGTATACTAGTATTTTATAAATAGGTATAAGTAGGTATTTTATAATTAGGTAGGTACCTAGTTAGGTATAGAAGACGCTGCCGGTACCTAACTGTTTTTTCTTTGCGTAGGTACCTACATAAAATTTTACCTCTTTCCCAATAGACCCAATAGCACACTTCTTGGTTGGGCTTAACTATTTCAATTAAATATGTATCGGTAAATGTATTAAACCATCTTACGATGTCAGGTACAAAAATAGGTCAAAATAAGTAGGTAGGTACTATGGTAGGTAGGTACCTACTATTAGATAACCATTGAAGGTAACAATAAAAAATATTTTACATGACAAACCTAAACTTGTAGATAGGTACGTTATGTAATAATATACGTTATGTAATAAGTAATAAGGTGTCGCTGCTAGTCAGAAATATAAAAAATATATTATGTTTTGTGTATTTTTCTTTTAACAATAAACTCACATCAACAAAAAACTCCACAAATCGAATGAAAAATGTTCAGTTCATCATTCATGTCGCATTACCTAAGTTGTGCAGTGTTACCTAATCAGTATAGGTAGGTATTTCTAGCACCTGGGTACATAGGTAATACTATTTATGTGTTACATTATACGACAGACATATAGGTATTTATTTTTCAATGATTTGAGGTACGGACTGTACGGACTCTATAAAAGTAGCATATTATATCAACAGAAACAATGAAATAATGTCTAACAACTAAATTAGGCCACTAAATACATAAAAATACATTCAAAAATACATAAAGGTATATTTGTGCTATTGTAAACTAGTAACTTACCTACCAAATAATTATTTAATTTAAAAAATTTGCTATTCTTACAGTCACTTACCATATTCTTCAACAATCAATGTCTAAGTTAAGGCGGTCAAGGATTAACAATGTGGACGTAGGACGTAACAAAATATAAATTATAAACGTTCACGTTGAAATAGGATAGTTGGTACATACATACAAACATACATAATTATAACTTCAATATTATTTACAGCGACTTAATTTAGCTAGTTCTATTATTGTACTAGTTTTACGAACGTCGTCCGTTATTAGGTAGTTACTTTATCTACATATTTTATCTTTTTAAGTAGGTATATGACCTAACAACAAATCAACATTTTGCATTTTACATTTTATATTACAAGCAGTTTAACTTAGATATACAATATAACATTATACATCTAAAGTTTGACTTCAAATTGCCAATGACATCTAGCAGAGTAATAAATGATAGGGAATTTGATAGTGACAGTGGTAGGAAGATTACCTATCACAAATAATTAATAGGTACGTAATTATCTGTTGCAGATGTTGAACCAATTTATTTGAATACAAAAGTTTAGTTAAACAGTTTTATAATAATGTAATTATATAATTATATAAAACAAAACTTGATCGGCGAGATGAATTTTTACCTTCTTCATATCTTTGTTTACTTCTTTTCACTTTACATCTTAACGGTTCAATATATACCTACCATAAATATACCTACCTAATACATATTGTCTACTAATTACTTTTACGATATTAACACCTTAGAAAATATTAGGTACAATTAAAATATTGTCATTGGCAATAGATGTCTAATCAATTAAACTAATATGTTATTGAACGATATACATTACAAAACGTAGGTATTTTTACGCTAATATTAATATGTTATCACCTTCGATCGAAGGTTATCACCATTTTTCTATTACCAGTTAAGTAGGTCCTGTATAGTACAAATGTCAATAATAATTACAAAAATACTGTTTATTACAATATTATTATGTAAGTGTTATTAGTATTTTGTACTTATAAAATAAATATTTAACCTTCTTCATAAAAACTGTATCTATGGATATGAACCTACCATCGACATTAATCAACAATATTTTGTCTTGTATACAGAGATTAAGAAGCATTATTTCAATACCTACTTAAATATACTATTATTATCTATAATCAATTAAACACTTACCAAAATTAACTAAACGGACTAGTTAACATTTTGTATAACAAATAGTGTTAAAGTTACTTTCTTAACAGTAAGTACAAGCGTTGCTAACTAGTCCAAATTCAATGTAATGAAATATCAGACCTATAAATTATTGGTTTGATAGCAAGTTAAGTATACTGAATGATCAAATGAGTAACGCATACCTAAGTTTTTACTAGAACACATCTTTCAATTATCGATTAAATAACCACTCAAACACATCCCCTAATAATTGTCGCCTAATGAATTAATAATGTGGCTTAAAATAATGTGGACATACCTATTAGTCTTCAATGCACGATTCACTATAAAATAAGATTAAAGCCCAAAGGGATGTCATACTCAACGTAGCTTGCGTCGTCAAAACCGTTTAATAAACGCATTCGAAATCCAGCTACCTACTCGTCAACGTAACAAATATCTACAGGCTAAAGCTTATTAGTACACCGCTAGAAATTCACAGCACAGATAAAAATATTTGTTTTTCGAATGAGATCATTCTCATTCTAGAGTCCTATACTTAAGCAGTGGCAACCTGTCGGGGTCACCACGTCGGGTCACTCAGGTGTTGTCGTCGGAGGAGTCGTCTGAGGAGGAGCTGGTGAGCAGAGTGGAGGCCGCGGTGAGCTGCCGGATGAAGGGCTCCCGCGGCAGACTCTGCTGCCCCAGCGCCAGCCGCCGGACGCCCATGCGCTCGCTCTCCGGCAGCGATTTGCTGCACTTCTCCTCTGTTATCGCGTCGCGTGATAACGATCTGTAAGTTATATCGCGTAGAAAATTATTCTATAAAATATCCGGGGATAAAATAATATAACTATGACAGTACCTATCTACTTAGGTACTTTACACAATACAGTGCGAATAACAAGATCAAAAAATCAAATCAAAAATATTTTATTCACTTAGGTAACATGGTTACACTTATGAACGTCAATTTTTTTCAATCTAACAGCTTTTCGGAAGGGTACTTTGTCAATGAGGAGAAGAAAAGCTAAAAGAAACTCCTCAGCACATCTTTTTTGAACATTGTAGAATCTGTTCAGAACATAATTTTTAAGGCCCCCAAAAAACTACTAACTTAACTAACTATAACCGAACGTATTTATGATGCTTTTAACCCTGAAGCGTAGACTCAAAATTACGACAAAATACCTACCTGTTTAAATTGATAAACGCATACAAATTAACGTACCCGGTAAGCTCTAACATGGACCCCCGTCTGCACTGTCCTCGATGCGGGCCCTGCATAATGCTGGCAGGCCTTGAAGACGCCCCCAGGGGATCCGAGTGCGCCACGTCTTCCATCAGCAGCACCGTCGGGCCTCCCAAGCTGGTACTTCGCTTCGACAACAGGTTAGGCCCGGGCCTGGAGTGCCCGAAGCCGTCCTTGACCGAAGAACTCTCCCCTTTAGTCGAGTCCGCCTTGCTCTCGGTGTCAGACAGCACCGGTAACTCTGTAACACCTTGCGTGGAGCTCGAGCTCTCTCTTCGGAATAGACCTATGATAGATTTTGGATGTTTTGGCTTCTCTATACCACCTAATAGCGGGAAAATGATGAAGGGTAGAACGATGGGTAGGGAAAAGAAAAACAATAAATCAGAGTAAGTATCAGTCAGTGTAATAACTTAACTTAAGTACATTCAGATGCAGGATGGGATGTAAGCGTGTGTAGTTCTATTTCAACTAGTGGTGTAACTACTATTACACAGCACGTGCCGTCTACGGTGCAAGTAGTACCTAATCTAATAAGTAGATTATGAATATCATAAAGCACCATTATTGACATAATCAGATCTAAAAGTGCTCTTTCATTGACCTACTAGCGGATTTAAAGCGCTTCAATAAGTTTTGATCTCCTGTTGGAATTCTCGATAGATTTTAATAGATAGTACCTCTGTGGTACCTACCTACTTAGGTAGCAGTGTAGTGCACACTTTAGGTAGTGGATTGTGACTTAGAAACCCAAAGAAGCGACAGTTTAGGAACAATATAATACAGTTTTACAATTCCAAACATGCATCTTTCTCTGAATAAATTCGATTTATATTGTTTTAACTAGAAACCTAACCAGCCTTTTTATTTAGCAACATCGTGATAACGGTGTATTTGTTGATTCATATTGTGTTCGTATTTACCCAAGAAAGTTGCGGATGGCGAGCTGTAAGCGAGGTATTCTTTGTTGGAAGCCCAGGAAGGGAACTCGGATTGTTTGACGGCGGCTGTCCCCTCAGTCTCCTCCCGTTTCCATGGCAACATGGTCTCCGTAGCCGTGGGGGTGGCAACGCGCGCTTGTTCAGCTACCGTCATGTACGTATCTATGTATATAAATTAATGAATCAATAATTGTGCAAGTCTTCGACTATATTGACATGTTTGATTTATGTATAATGTGTTTTCGTTACAATGGAAAAATTGACACCATCAAAAAACCACTGATAGACTGCCGAAACATAGTAGACGTCAACGAAACAATTTTAAATAAGTATTTTAAAAGGAGCCTCATTATAATTATTCGACTGCCAGACTTTCGCCAATTTATATGACCTTAAGCAAAAAAATTAAAGTATTTGTGATAATTGTAATATTAAACATGCTCGATCCTTATTAATATTCATAGGAAAACTGAATATTTTGGAATTTATAACTATAATAGAATAGTACCGTTGTCATCAGAGAGTCTTCTTTCATCCTCTTCCAAAATGTCTTCATTAGGTACTGTTGAGGCATAAAAAATTATATTAATCATTAATTATTTTTATAAACAAAATAATGAGTAATTGCTCACCAATATACATTAAAGTTGTATACTTACGGTACGGTACCTACAGACTTTTTGGAATGAAAAAATGTTAATTAATGAATTTTGTCAAGCTCTATTTAAGTAGGTACTTGAAAATATTATCATGCACCACTACTCTTCGAACTTAAACAAGCATTAATGTGACCAAATTTAAAAAGGTACCAAATTTAATGAAAAAGAGGAAAATGAAAAAAAAAATAGATGTTTAGTGGACTACATCAATTTAAAAAAAAACAAGGATATTATGTTAGTAAAACTAATACTTACTCATTAATAATTATTACTTTTATTTGGGATACTAAGTACTATCCTTGTTTTTATTTTTAAAAAATTATTTAACATAGGTACACAAATAACACTAAGAGACAGACTTTTACGTGACATTAAAACGTGACGTTTATGTGCTGCTAAAAAAACATTTAAATTTAGTTGAAAAGGCCCGACTAACTAAAATTGAATCAAAATATTTTTTGAAGTTCTAAAGCTGATAGATCGTTCGCTTAAATCGGTGATTCTCTTAAACACATACCGAAATTATACGTGGATCTGTCCCTTCTCCACGGTAAAGATTTCTCAACAGCTGTGGGCAGTATTTCTTCAGGCGTTTTAGCATACTGCTTAACGATTCTCGCTTTCAGAGGATTAAATCCTGGTAGATTAGCCAACTGGTTTAGAAGTGAACTACTATTCTCTTTATGCGAAGACGTCGGACTGACTTCTTTATATCCAGCTGATAACGTTATCGCCAGTTGTCGAGAGTATCGGTTAGTTTGCGGTGCCACATGAAGGTTGCCAGAAGGGAAGAAAACGACAATCAAACAAACAGTTAAACAAGCAGAAACGGAGAGCAATTGAAAATGAACACGTACATGAGTCACAGGGAAACATTACCGAACTAGCGCTTAGCGTAAAGGGAATAGAATTTACTGTCGTAAAAATATTGGAGAATTTAAAAGTTAGTAAACACAAGCTAAGAAGCAAAAAAATACTTCGAAAAATTTAGCTCCTTGACCAAAGTAAAGTAAGGAATATAATAAATTAGTATTCAGAGAGAAGGTTATAAGATTATTGGAACATGCTAAATACAAATGCACAATCGTACAAGAAATTTTTAACTTCTTTGTTAAAGTGATTATGTCGGCCTGGAAACTGAAAATTTTGACTGTACATACCAAATTAATAATTGTTTTAATAACCTTGTTAAACATCCTCAAACTGTGTTAGTGACAAAACAGAAATTCTCACAACATAAATTTTTTGGATTTGAATATAAAGCCAACATTTTTTTTTATTTTACTTAAATAGGTATTGTATTTTTTTGTATTTTTATTCGATATTCAAATCCAAAAACATCGGATTTCATACAACGTCGACCATGCAGAATACCTACGCGGGGATTTGGCAGTGAAAGTAATACCGCCATCGTCGGCCTCTCGTCTCTGCTCGCCTGCATCGTCTTCTTGCAGCACTTCGTCTATGTAATCTATAAAGAAGTCATTATTGTCTATATATTAGCCTCTTCGATTATTTCATTAAGTCATATCAAATATATTAAAAATTACAAAACTATGGTCAGAGGGTGAGATTCGTTTTGTGTATGTATTGATTATCATTTAATTTACATCATCAATATTTGATATTTTTGGATTTTAACAGGAACACTATAATAAATTCTTAATTAATTTCAAAATTTAACACTAAACTATGTGTGGGTGAACATGCAATACAAAATAACACATCATTATCTACATACTAAATTGTATCCTCTGGCCATGCCACTTTGACTTGGCTCATCGAAATAATAATTTTATTGTTCTGTAAGTCTGAAGTCAAATAATCTTAAACGTCTCAAAAAGACGTTAAGATGTACATAATAAATAACACAGCTTGCTTTCTACGGCTTGTTCTAAATTAAATTTAACTAGCAAAAATAATAGCTGTGTAATACTATAAATTGTCTACCATTAAAATTCAAATTAATAATGATTGCCATTTTCAACATTGACGACAAAATAAATACTCTTTGTCGTGTACGCGAACATTTCAAAATTACAATAATACCTACATATAACAAAGCACAAAAACTAACAGTCTTTTCCTTAGTAGTAAAAAAATATACAATTACGGCAACTTATAATAAAAAATAAAACCTCAAAAATAAATACTTGAACCCACACTTGTGCATGCGACTGACACTTGTGATATAAATAAGGAAATAAAGTAAGTACCTAATCTATAATATTTTTTTTTACCGTGCGTGAACTGTTTTGCCGAACCGTTTTGCTGGAATTCGGGGAATGTAACATGATTTTTGCCATCCTGAAATTTTTAATTGAAATCAATATTTACGACATTTTTAAGTATTTTAATATTATATACGAATTATACTTAATGAGGTAGGCATACAACATAATTATGTAAAAAAAATTATGTTAAAAATGTAAAATTTGCATTCAAAAAATAAAGTAATTTTTTGCCAGATATTGTACCTGTTTCCCACGTTTACTGCGCTTATGGTGATGTTTCCTGTCTCCGACAAGACGTCGGATGTTCATGTGGGTCTTATAATTCACTTGCATGCCCAGGTCGCGATCGTTAACTGCGTGACGGCTGTAGCTTAAGCGACGGTGCTGTAAAAATCATTAATTCCGTTTAAAGTTTACGATCCCTCGGGAGAACTCTACTCAAGTCTTGTTTTATTTCGTAATCTGAAGTATCGTATTTTCTTTTTATTTCAAATGCCAAATAACATTCCTTGGCTCAATTGTAAGTTCACTCTTTATTAATTTATCGAGTTTATTTATTTATACTATTTGCAATGTTGTAAATAAAATGCGTAAAAATATTTTCAATAATTTAAATGAACGTAATGAGATTTTTCTTTGCTGTGATACGTATTTTATTAAAACGTTATAATATATTGAACAAAAATTAATCATTTTAGTTATCTCAATGAGCACCTTATCGTAGTTATTTAAATGTTGGCTCAAAATGATAGTCTATTATTATAACGAAGTTCAATGAACTAATATTATTAATGTTGAATGATATAAACAAAACAGTGACTTGAATAGATTCCAATTAAAATAATTTAGATAGTTATAAAACAATATTTACACATACACGTCGATATGGCTTGCATAACTCTTCAGCAAGCAAATGATGGATTCTGGCGTCAGTAAGATCTTTTTTGGACGGATTATACTCCAACTCCTGCATATCAATATTCCACGTGGATGAATCTAATTGACTAAAGCTTGGGCTGAAACAAAATAATCATGTAGGTACCTAACTATCAAATATCTTCTAACAGAAAACTAGTTAGGTACATTTAGGTAATAAAACAACTTTCAAGTAATGTCCAAATCATACCTTCCGTTGAAATTCGCATTAGTGTAATTCTTAAATATAGCTGACATTGACTCAGCACCAGATATGTTGCCAATTGTAGATGCATTCCGTTGCATATACTCTATGGCGTCTCTCATTGCTAATTTAGAGTAAGTCTCCAGTATTTTTGGCTCTGCTCCCTTAAAAATAATCCAGTCATGAAATATCTCTTAACTAAAATCTAACGTCACAAATTCTAGTAACTTTATCATACATACTTGATAGTTCCGTAGCAAAAATGGTCTGATAAATCGATTGTCAAATCGCTTAAACTTATCTCGCATGTGATGATTTCCATGTTTTCCTAAAATGTCCTCTATGCCAGCCATTAAATGGTCCATAAACTGAAATTCAATTATTTAAATATTTATAATGAACACCACGAATAAAGAATCAATAGCCACAATGTCTCAAGTTCTTGTACCCGTTCATGTATTCTCTCATTCATGGTTGGTTTCCTTTTCTCTGCTGTCTTGACATTTAATATCTTTACCAACGGTTTTATCGTTATTCCTTGAATAAACACCGTAAAATAAATCACAGCAATTGTGGTTGTCACGAACATTGGCTGCAATTTCACTACTTCAGGATCGATTAATAGCACCAATGCAAATGCGACCGCTCCACGAAGTCCTACAGAAATAATGAAAATTATAAGCTGATGAGGTTTTACATTTGTGTAATGTGATTCACTGTTGATTTAAATATAAGCCTTACCTCCATACGACATTACAAACTTTTCCACCGTATTTAATTTGTGCAATCGGAACTTATTAGCTACAGCACTAAATATGTACACGCCTGGAACAAAACATTTCTGTATTTATAACGTCTACTTTATAAGATAAGTACATAAAGTTGTATAGTTAATTCTAAATTCATTGTATCTGTGAGTCCAGTGTATATACGTACCTATGATTCGAAAGATTGAGCAGAAGGTGATTGTCAACAACACAAACCAAGTATTCCAATCATGACTGTTGTTGACGGTGGCAACGCCAAGGAACATGAATATAATAGTTTCCGACGAAGATGACAGCATTTTCATCGTATATTTTATTGTTGTGTGAGATTTGTGCGAAATATTTGCTTCCACGTAATTCTTCATTGTGATGCCACAAAATGTGATCCTAAAATATACATATTATTTTATCATAAATGTTTAATACTTGTCTCAATTTTTCTATCAACCTCTTTCAATTCATATTATTTTGTTATAATACGTATAGTAAGATTTTTCTACGTATGAATACCATGCTTACGGTATGGACCTTATTGATGGGATATTCAAAACAACTGCAGCTATTATGATTACAGTTTAGAAGACAAGCATAAAAATACTTACGCCAATATTCCACTCATATGGAACATTTCAGCGTTAAGATACGCAAGGTAAGCCATCACGAAAATGAAGATAGGTTCAATAACTCTCACTTCATTAGTGAATCTGGTGACTAGGCCCGTAGCAAAACCCCAAACTACACCTATGCATGTCCCACCTACAGCCACCACTAGGAATGAAGCTAAACCAGCAAGAAAGTCCGTATACATTAGCCGTGATGGGCCCATTTCTCTGGAAACGTAAATGTATATTAATTAAAATATAATATTCATAGTAATAATTAAGAAGGAGTATACAATAAAGATAATAACATTAATCTTAATGAAAGGTATTACTTACGTATAAGCTTCGAACATATGGTACAGCACGACAGTAACGGCGTCATTCAGCAGAGACTCGCCAAAGACCACAATATATAAAACTTCGTCTACATGAATCTCTTCAAACACGGCCAAAACAGCTACAGGATCTACGGCTGATATTAGCGCTCCAAACAAAAACATATCTAGCAAGGGAGTGGTACATCCAAACATACCGGTCTGACCACATGCCCATAATGATGCTCCTGAAATATGAATTACATCATAGTTATTGAATTCTACATGAGCGTATGTATGTAGTTGGGGCTAATGATCAATAGAGATCATGTATAATTATAACATTATTATTAAATTAACTTACCAATAGTCACAGTATTGAAAATGGTGCCTACTACTGCGAAGAGAAGTATAGTCCCAAGATGGTCAAAAAATAAGCGGTTGGGCATAAAGTACCCTGCGTCCAATATTATTGGCGGTAACATGTATAAGAAAAATGTGTCTGGAGTGAGGGGTTGCACATGAACGCTATGGGTGCTCAGAAGCAAGGCACCAATCAAAACGCCTACAAATATCAGCAAACAGGATTCTGGGAATATCTTTGATAATCTGGGAGTCATATGAAAACCTGTAACAATAAATTATTTTTATAGTCAATGACAATAAACTTAATAATCATCTGTATACTGTGGAAACAATGACACAAGCAATAACACAAATGAAATTGACGTCAATTTATTAATCATAAAATTCGTAAATTCATAAAAATTGTAAAATTATTTAGAATACCTATAATTAATGGTTTGTAAATTTTACAGTGACGCTTAATGAAAATTTTAGTACACAAAATAATTTAATCCGTTAAAATATTTATGGAATCATAGTTTCACTATTTGAGTATCTGAACGACTTTGAGCTAAAGCATTCAATATGCATGACTGTTCTAAGCAAGTTTTATCACAAACTAAATCTTACACAAGTGCGTATGACCTAATTGGATCGACGGAAATAAGAAATGATTCCTGCAGCAATAAACATTCTTTAAAATGCGTTTCACAAATTAGGAATGATAATGAAAAAAAACCAGTCTCAGATGGTTCGGGAATGCCAAATATATCGGCATACATTACGAGCGAAAAATACCATAAGTTAAATGAAAAATTCAGTGATAAATTAGCAAATCCGTCAACGAGCACTATTTTTTATGACCTGGATTTATTAATTAAAAGTCATTCATACCACTGCGTCAGAGATATTGAAATATTGGAAGGAAATGATAAATTAAACGACAATGATGAAGTCAAAAACTTTAAATCTGAAGCAATAGTTCAAGAGTGTGCCACTCAAATAAAACCAAACATGTTATCAGTTAAAAAAGTTAAGGAAAATAAAAAGAAAAATCATGAAACATCTCAAGACCCCTTTTTAACATCCGATATACTTTTAAATGATAATAACAGACCATATACTTCTAATAAATCTCCAGTAGAGGATCAACTTATAAATGGAAGAAATCAAAAGTTTTGGTCTTTTGCAAAATATCAAACTGAGCATATGAATCCAGTAAATGATGAAAAAAAACTCAAGAAAAAAGATCGTGGTAAACGAACGGAAAATCCTTGCCCTTGTCAATTATTTTCTTATTCTTGTCAGTGTACACATACGAAGTCTTTAACCCAACTAGCTAAAAATGGTAAATCTTCACCAGTCGCCGAGGAAGTTACAAGTTCAGCTTATGTATCTATAAATGATAAATGCAATAAACATAGAAATAAAAAATATAAGGAAGTCCTTACGCATGAAAATAAAAGGACAAGTACAATTAATATTATAAAACAATCAAAGGAGGTATTGTGCAATCATCAAAAGAATATAAACGGTAATACGCATAGGAAAAAAACAGAAGTAATTGCAAATACGATGAAAATGAAAGTTAGGAAAAGAATTCGCCAAATTTTGTGTCCCAATTGTAAAGAAATGATTGATATTACAAGTATAATCGAAGAAGAAGAAAGTTTTAATTCAAAACGTTCTCCTCTATACCGAGATAACGAATTATCCCCACCTACACCTGAGTATACACACCATACGTATCAGGATTCAAATGATACAAGTAAAGTAGTGGAAAGTAGAGATATTTGCAACCACGAACCTCAATGCGAATTAGTTCCGGTTTGTCAAATCCTACCGACAGACAATCTGTATGTTAATCATAATGTTACCAATAAAACAGCTCCATTAAAACCCACCCCGCGGGTTATCAGAGTGACCAAAGGCTGCAGGCATCATCCTCCATGTACTGTTGTACCTTCATGTCAAAAGAATAATGTTCTGAATAATAATTGCGAATATATTCCGCCATGCCTGCATCGTCCGCGCTGCGTAAATTTACCTTTGTGTGCCCCAGTATCTAAAAGTATATACTATGACGAGGCAATCGGTAAACCTGAACAAGATTTAGGTAATACAGAATGTCTTCATACGTATCATGCGAGATGTATGGCAAACCATCAAAATGAATCGATTGAAAATCAAATCAACAGGGTGCCAAATACCTGTGTGTACCTCAGAGAGTGTTCGTCTAGATTGTTTCCTAATTCAACACTATGTTGTATTTCACCTTGTCAACCGTTGTCTCACCCTATTTGCAAGAGCTGCAAATTGGAGAAATCTTGTCAATACGACATTTTTGATTTTTGCAATCAAGATATAACTCCAACAAATAAATCAAGCAGCAACGAGGATGTGGTATTCATCAGAGATGTTGGTTGCCAGTTTCGGAACAAGAATTATTATCCAAAAGATTACTTTATACAGTACAAAGCTTCCTGTGACACTTTCGATGTGAATTTGGATACATATTGTACTGATTTTTATGCATTGAGATATGAAGATAAATTTACTATTCCCCTATCTGGAGAAGACCGAACCGTATCGACAGTAACATTCAGCTCTACAGAGATCGATACTCAATATCCAGGCCATGGTGAACGCCGTAATCGAGACAGTCAAAAGGAAGGAGCAACGGGATTAATCCTGAAAACGAGCAAGTCCCCTCACACCAACGTGTTCCCGACTGCAAATTTTTATTTATCTGCGAACGACCACTTCAAGAAGAAATTAAATTGCAAAAATCACCCTCTCACTAAAGCGTTGAGTATGTCAAAGAAGCGGCAGTATGCGTTTCTATTAAAGTATCGGAGCAGTTTTTTAAGAGGAAAATATAGAAACATATGGAGAAAGAGAAGAAGATCTCGGACGAGCCATCAACTCAACTTTAACTGGAACACCAAAAGACAGTCGCTAAGTATATAAAACTTTATAAAATATTTATTATCGTCGACTTGTAGCGCTTTATTTTACATTGGTATATCAATATTTATTACATTTGTATTTATTATAAAGATTCTTTCATTTTACAAGTTTTTAAGTAACTTTTTAACTATGAGTAAACTGAACTAATCTGTTGAAGGATAGGATCCTTTCCAAAAAGTTTAAAATAAGGATTGCGAGCTTCGTCTTTGTCAGACACAAATTGAAAGTAAAAGGTAAGAGAAAGCAAAATACATATTATACGAGTATATACGAGTTATCCCGGTCTGATCCCATATAGAACCTACTCAGTTTGGTTTATACTTTATTGGATTACTAGGGTGAAATACGATGTACGACCTTACA
>DWPC01000080.1:0-14030 GCA_018251435.1 Oarisma aurantiaca
CGAAAAGCTGATAGATTAAAAATATGACGTTTATAAGTGTGTCCACGGCACCTACATAAATAAAATATTTTGACTTTTTAATTTTAATGATCATATCAGATAACATTAACTTTAGTTACCTCTAATGCCTTCTCCTGTGAGATCAACATGCGATGTTGCGCGTACTTGCGCACGTAATCGTACACGTTGAGGGCGGTGACTTCGAGCTCGCGCCCGCCGGGCACCAGCTCCACGCACCCACCACCTTCCTCTTCACACATTTCCAGGCTGGAAATAACGTTGTATAAATTAAACCTTTTGTTATTAGATTATGAAATTAAAAATCGAGATATAATTTTGACATGATACAACGCGATACAACGATAATAATGTAGTTATTGTTTACTTTAAAAAAAATGCTGGATAAGATAACATAAACTTAATTAACTCACCTAAAGCTGAGATCAAGAGCAGCAAATAACGAATGAGAGTCGCCTGTTTCCGCGTCGACAACGAGTTGCCGCAAGCTCTCATAGACTACAGGGTCGAAGAAGGCCAAGTCGTGGAAGCGCACTGGCCGCCCCAGTATGTACTTGAGAACGTGTCGGTTAAGGAACATTGGACACAGCTCGTTTTGTAATAAACATAAGCCAATTATCCTGAAACGAGAAAACAAAAAATATGAAATATACATAAAATTCTTTGAAAATTCTTTTTGCGTCCGCGTGTTATCTCGTTTTCTTTATACATAGAGGTATTAAGTAATCATAATTCTTCTTAGCATAAATTACCTGCCCACATTGCGGAAAGCATTGATCCGTTCGGGCGTGGCGCGGCCCTGACGGGGCGAGTAGTAGCCTCGCTTGCCGGGCGAGTAAAAGAGCGGCGCCGCGTCGTCGGCAGCGGCCGCCTCGCTCGACGTGCCCGCGCCCACCGCGCCGCCGCGCTCCGACAGCGAGAACACGTCCAAATCTATGGTAAAAAAAATAAACATTGAATGAACAACAGTTCTCTTCAACATATTGACATACAGTAGCAGCAAGGGGGAGCATCACATGGTTAAGCATAGTACATCAAAGGGGCTGCTCGTATTTGGTCGTAAAATCCGATAGTCGTAACAACCGGTGGTGGTTTCGAGGTACCTAGGTAAAGTATTTTTAATGACATATGTTGATTTTGGTAATTACCGGTATGTTGTTCTAAAATCTAAACGACGTCGTCATAAACGGTTTCAACTGCATTTTCTTATCTGTAATACATTGTCTCAATTTACCCAGTATAGCCTCGGAGGGGTGCATGACGATAAGGTCCATGGCCTCGCGCACCTTCTGCCGCAGCGCGTCCTCGCTGGCGAGCAGCACCAGCAGCTGCGGCGGCGTCAGCTCCAGCAGCATGCCCGTTATCTTGCCCGCGAACGTCGGGTGGAGGGAATGCACCTGCACCACACACACGTCTTATTACAATCCCTTTATACTATTACATTGTACTAGCATTTGTCAGGGGTAAACGGAAATTGTCTTTCAATTCTTATTTGAAACAATTTAGCAATTACATACTTTAGCTAAGAGGAACAGTTTACCCCCTGTGATGTTTAATGTTAGTGTAGCTGGTAATGTACTGACTTTAGGATACAGTCTTTCACCAAGTTGCGCTTGGTGCAGGGTGAGATGTTCGTTGTGGCCAGGCCGGTCGCCGCTGTAGCCCGCTCCTTCCGTACCAGGTGCAGCCTACAAAAATAATGATTATGGAACTTGTGGGCTAAATCCAAAGTAGCTAGCGTAAAAATCAATGCTTTTATTCAGATACAACCCTTATAAATAAATAACGAATAAATTACACTTTATTTCACTGTCATTTGATACCCAATAAACACACCGGTTGTTAATTATTGTGGTATCTACACAAACGACCTACCTGCGTACCTTACAAAGCGCTACTGTCGAAGCGAACATACTAAGTGAACAAACCTGTGGCGAGTACGGTCTGGCATCGACGCTGAGCAGGCGGCGCGGCTCGCGCGCGGCGGGCGGGCGCGGCGCCGGCCGGCCGGGTGCTCGCCGCGCCGTGTCCTTAGTACGGACACGCCCCGCTCCACTTCTAAAAGATCACAAGTGACATTAAAAACTAAACAAATGAACGAAACGAGAAACACTCAATGTTCTCACAAATTCACTTAAATGTGTCAATGAAAAACACATTAAAATCTGTAAGGCTCTCAGGATCGGCTCAGTCAAAAATTCGAAACACACTGCACAAACATACAAGAAATCTAAACGACATTTAAATGGGCTCTATGGTGGATTTTTTTTCTCTTTATTATTTTTTTCTCCATCAGTGAAGTTTGAATTCAGGATTACCAATTTCATCAATCACTACGTCGTATAGCAGTTACCTGGCACCGCTGTTTCCGCCGGTGGGTCCGCCGGGCTGCGCGGCCGAGCCAGCCGCGCCGTTGGCCGCGCCCCCGCTGCCGCTGCTCGCACCCGACGCCGGCTCCAACGGTGGCAGCTTCTCGTTCGCTAGCAACGCCTGTAAACAACCTCAGCATTTCAATATACTATAAAATTACTTCAGATAGTTTTATTCCATTAGTTAGGTTTGAATATTTGCGATTGAACGCGATATTGCAATGGTAGCAATAATATATCGTACGACATTAAATTACCTCAGCAACACTAGTGTAGAAGGATCGTGCGACGCCACTGCCCTCGCCCGGCTCATCTCTGAACGTGACCTTGACGCGGTTCACGGCCAACGGCGGCTGGGCACTATGCGCACGTCTGTTTTGTCCTGCGAACGCACTATTTAATTCCGCGAACGTCTGTTGAAGGAGTTTCGCGCGATCGCGTTCCATCTAAAACAGGCATATTTTAGTAGTCGTGTACACTATATTAATTATGATTTTATTAATAATTTCATTTCTATATTACATTGAAATTTAAGTTTATTAGAAAAGTACCGAATATGTTTACATAACATTAGCAGAATTGCTATCTAATTTAAAAATACAAAAAGTATTTTAAGTGCAAAAATTTTATCAGCAGACAAAATTATTTTCCTTTATTGATGACAATGTCCCAAATCTACTACACACGTCAACATGTATGGAGCATCACATCATACTTTGTGCAGTGTCAAGTCCTTCTGCTGCGAGTTCCTCAGCTTCTCCATATCGCGGCGGAACTTGACCTCCTTGACGGGGAAGCCGCCGAGCTCGGCCACCACGGAGCCGGGCTCGAGGCCCACGTCCTCGGTGAACACGCGGCCGAACAGGTCCAGCGACAGCCGCCAACGCCCCAGCAGCAGGTCGTGCGACACGGACGCGCCCAGCGATGGACACGCACGTCTGTCTATTACACTGCCGAGAAACAAACCGGGAACCATTTTTATCAAAAGGAATGTCACACCCAATGTATATCGATGGATCTAGTATGGTATGACAATGTAATGTTAACTTACGGCTGAGCTGGCGCATTGAGCACCTGGGGCGGCAGAAGCGGGGCCGTCGAGAGGCCGGTAGTCTCCACAGTGACATGGGCAGAGATTTCTTGAGATTCTAGTGGATCCGCCACGCTCAGTAATTCCCCCTGTGCAAATAGTTTTAGTTATTATATGCACATAAAAAACATGTAACACTTTATTAGTATATTAAGAATCCTACGGAAATCTAAACATGAAATGCCTTTACTCAGTAATAATTTACTTATAATAAGTAATTCCATTAAGTACAGAAATAATATGTAAAAATAACTTTATTTAGGTCTAATTCCAATAAGAAGGGTTTGGGTTTAATTTTGTCAAAAAAAAGTCCCCCAAATAAGTGGAGTGACTTACAGCACGTACAATTACAGTCTTTCCGGGACTGCGTGACGAGGACGCTCGGGGCTCCTGCGAGTTAGAACTACTCGGACCTGCAACAACAATGACTATTATGTAATGTATGCCATTTACCGTATTATATAGAAATCCATAGACCATCTTGTATGACTTGCACGTATGAGATAAAGTAACAAGCACTTTGGAATATACCTGGAGAAGGCGTTGTAAGATTCTGTTGATGTGGTGCTTCGATTATGGAGCAAGCCGTGTGCACCAGTGTGTGGAATTCGGAGCGCGATGTTGACTCTTGATGAGTGCCGGTTCCCGTTGATGCTGTGTGGGGATGTCTGAAACAACACCATTATTTTATCATAGTGATTACATAATGAATACTACAGCACAGCATATAACATAACTATGGCTAAACAAATCTTACCTATGATGTTTCTTTCTTGGAATTTGTCTTGCTTCATTTGAATCAGAGTCGGATAAGTACTCGCCGTCAGTGTCTATGTCCATTTTTGATACTGGTTCTTTGGCACACGACAAATCCTACAAAACAAAAACAAAATTTTACAAAATCGGTGAAAATCACAAGTGAAAAGTAGATGCTACCAAAGTGGATACGTTTTAGCTAGTAAGCTATACACTAATAGAATGTTGTCAATACGAAGAAGTGAAGTAACCTGTGGCTCGTCTCTGGTGACGGTGTGGTTGTGGGCGGGCGGGGCGGAAGCGGGGCGCGCGGGCGGCGACCAGGCGCGCTCCGAGCCGCGCGTCGACAGGCCCAGCCGCCGGGGCACCACTGAAACAATTTTGTTTTGAATAATTATGCGCCTAAATAAAATACATTTTTTTCATTCATCTTAACCATGGCAAACAAAGTAACAACATGTCATATTTTCCATTTGCTGGACTGTTAATTTCCAAAACGAGTCTGCCTTGCTAGCGTAATAAAACAATACATCCTGTATGTAATACAAACACTGGTGGTGCCATCAAAGTGTAATGTACCTTCGAGCGGGTTGTTGACACCGGGCGGCGCGTCGCCGGTGGCGGGCACGGTAACGGGCTGCCGCGGCATGCCGAACAGCTCCTCGCGCCGCGCGTTTGGCTGCAGCAGGTGCGGCTGGTCCGCCAGCGGCAACGCTTCTTGCATCGTCACTGTGAACAAGTCATCGCTCTCAACGTCTAGCCGAATTTCACAAACAATTTATAGGGTTTTGCCAAGTTGGAACCAGGATAGTAAAACTATTCGAGGGCTTCTTCTTCTTCATATTATTCCGCAATAAATTGATAGTGAAAGATACAAGTGTGTTAGTTGTGAACGTCATCTTTGACGTACTCGTACATACTATACTGTATGTAATGATTTTCCAATCACTACAACTTAAAATTGCATTTTGGAGTTTGTTTAATCAATACTTACTATTGAACGCATCAGGGGGCGGACATCCTAAGCAAAGGGTAGATTCAGATCTCTGGAAGAAGGGATGCGTGCGCCCTCGGCCGCCGTCCCCTTCGCCATCCGATTCAGCCGCCGTGCCTCCTCCTACGACCATTTCTTCTTCACCTTCCTCATTCTCATTTTCATCCTATGAATAAACATCGATCTTTATAATTTATACAATATCGAATGCTAAGATCCACTTTCAATACCATTTATTCAATGTAAATCAATATTTTAAATCGTTTCTTTAAGTAATATATTTCGTATTACAACAAAAATTAGTGCTGAGTTTCTTCGCCACAAATGTCTAAAGACATTATCACGCACTATCATTGTTGTATTTAGCTTCAGTTGCGAACTCACCGGCGTCCAGAGATGGTGGTGCGGGTGCGGCGAGGGCTGAGCGGCACGCATGTAATACACGAGCGCATCTAGCACGTAAGCCACGTGTTTGAGGGCGGCCACGTCCAGCACGGGCAGCTGTTCCGCGTGCTCGGCGCTGTGCGCGCGCAGCAGCGACAGGCAGTACGCCAGGAACTCGCGCCGCGCGCTGCCCGCTTCCACGCCTACTGTTGGAACGAACGGTACGTCAGTAATTGCTAAAGTCGTAATAATAAGAATAGACGTAATGCAAACTTAAACAGTGCTATTTCGAAGAGAAATTCGATTAAAATTTAGCAGGTAAAGGTACTGGCTACCTTGTTCTCTGTCTCGTGCTCGTGGCCCTTCAGAAAAGCCAATAATACGCGTCGCTGGTGAAGTAAAAGATGTAGTGCGGCGGGCAGAGGGCGCGTCAGTGCGACTACTCTCGCCGTTTGAGGTGGATGCGTTGTTAGATGTGAGAGATGCGCCAAACCTATAATTTAATTATTGTAAGTTAATTGTTAATTTATAAGTCAATTGACATGAATTAAAACTCAAATAATATAATTACCTCAACTGTGCCTCAGTAGCATCCATAACAGTGACCAACCAGTCCCATGTCGGTTTCAATTGTCTTTCCAAGTAGCACTGAAGGCGGATGGCCTCACGGTAAGCCAATGGTAGCATGCGCGGCAGTGGTAACGTAACACGTTCATACTCCCACAGTAGGTCAGCTATTTGACGTATCACAATTCCTACAAAGAAAGATGACGATTATAAATCGTTGATGTATCCTAAATTGAATATGTAGAAAATATAAGTGCTCCTTGCGTCCTAAGAAATTTGATTCATTATTGCAGTTTTTATTGACAGATAAGGTAACAACTCCGCTGTTATTCTATTTCAATAACTCACCAAACGCCCTCGCAAGAAAAGAGGCGGTGGTGGAGGTGGAGTGGGGATCGTGCGCGCCCGCGGCGGCGGCGGCGGCCGAGCGGCGAAGCGACGCTGGGTCGATGAACACCAGCGACGAGCTGCCAGTCAGCCGCACGCCGCTCGCGCTGCCGCTCGTGCCGCGTGTCGGCTCGCGGGAACTGCATTGTTGAGATCCAGTTCAAAATTCGCTACCAAGTACAGACACAGACAGGCACACAGATTACACATCGATTACAACTCACCGTATAGCCCACTGCATCGAGTGCGGCGCCAAGTTGGGCCTGGCGGGCGGCGCGGAGCGGCGTTCCAACGTCTCCCCGTCGTGTATGGGCGGCTCGGCCTCGCCATCTTGCTCGTCCGTCTCGCCCGCTTCAGAGTCCTCGTCTTCGGGCTGCGTGGAGTCCCCGCTCTCCTCCTCCGGATACAGCAGCAGAGATGCTATGCCTGCGCCGGTGCACACGGTAATTTTAATTATAACGATGGGGCCCAGAGGCCCCTAGGTTTTACACATTTTCAATTAATAATGTGTATCAATATAATTTTGCTTTAATTTTTTACTTATCAGGATACTGTTCCACAAAACTTAACTAATTAAATTAATATGTGAACATAATTATAATTACAATAGATGATATACATAAAACATGTACCAATCAATGGCTTGAGTAAACATACCGGCATCGGAGCCTTGCGTGGCGCCGGTCTGCACGCTGCGCTGTGCGGACTCCGCGTTGTCCTGATCGTCGGAGTCGCTCTCCGTCTCCACTTCGGCCAGCAGGTCCAGCTCGCTCTCGCTCTCGCCGCCCTCCGCGCGGTCCGTGCCGTTCTCGACCACCACGTGCGGCTCTTGACCTCTGGAAAGCATTCGTAACATTCGTTCGGCATTCGTTCATTTAATGTCGAATTATGCAATTAATATAAATTTTTTGTGATCTCGTCGTAACAACTGCTTTTGATGACGCAACATGAAAATAGAAATACCAAGTTTTTTCCCAAGTACTGTGTATATTCTATGTACCTTTCATTTATAGCATCACCAAGGTTTGGTTCGGGTGGTGCCTCTGGCAAAGGCAGGTTGGGATCTTCAGGTTCAGAAGCATCATCATCTCCGCCTAGCGCTTCGCCGGCAACGTCATCCGCATACTCTGTGGCCACGGGCGTGGAAGATCTATCGGGAACAAGCGTTGAACTGCCCATCGATGTTCCACCAGTTGTTGTGCCACGACCACCGGCCGCGTTTGATTCTCTGTACCAAATATGTACAACAATTGAATTTAACAAAACAGCTGTCAAAAATTACGTGACAAAACCTTTTATACAGGGAGCCTATGATAAGTTCGTAATAAAAGACAAGTTGGATGTTACAATTTTAAAATGAAAACAAACCTTCTGGCATGGGAGAGCCTGGAATGTCCAGTGGATAGTGGTTCGACTCCAAACAAGTCCTCACTTCCATTCACCAGATCAACATAAGTAGTTGCCAGCGGGAAGGGCGCTGTAGGCCGCACCACCCCGAGTCGTACCGGAGCCAATAACGCATCCGCAGCTTCTACAAGCTCTTCAACAGCAAGCGCCACTAATGCCGCAAATACGCGGCGACACCGTACTAAAGATGCAGTAATTGATAACGGCCTGGAAAAGAGGAGTCACGGTTATTAACTATTACTGATAGAAGTGTTTATTTAGTTGTAAACTAGACGATGTACGTACCCCTTTTTCTTTGCAGCACCTGGCGCCATTTCAACACTGAATATGACAAAGATCCTGGCGACGGAACGCACGAATCTTCGTGCCACCTCACGTGCCCGCTCTGCGCGACCGGGGATGGTGTCATTTTGTTGTTCTCTGATCAGAGTGTGCAGTAACGTGTCTAACATCTAAAACAAGTGTACACAACAAAACATAATAAAAAGGTTCCCTTAACTTTAAAATGTGGGACAGGTTTCGGCGAATGTAACACGTACCTCATTGGTACACTTTACGATGAGAGCGTGCGTGAACTTGTCGAGTAGAGTGGTGCCAGACTGATTGGGAGCGGGGCTGGACGACCGCCCCTCCTCCAGTGACGCACCACACATCACCGCCGCTTCCACTGCGGGCCAATCGGCTGTGGACAAGTAAGAATGGTACAGAACATCTTCAAAAATACTGAAACTGTTTGATGATTATCTGTTTTCTGTTTAGTATCAAAATAACGTCACAATTATGTCACCATTGTTTACTTACTAAAGCACTGGTTATTTATATTATGTCCACATTTACACCAAGGCAATTTCATCCTACCTAGCAAGAAGAGAAGAGCGCGCCTGGCGAACCGGGGCGGCTCAAGGTCGTGGTCCGGCGCGTCGACCTCCGCGTCGGAGCCGGGTTGCTTGCGCGGCCCGCGACCGCGCCCACCGCCCGCGCGGAACTGCCGCTGCTCCACCGCCTGACGACCCACCGTTTGCACCAGAAACAGCAGTATCGATTCCCCTCTGTCGGCAATATGCAAAAATGTCATTGGGATTATACTACTAGTTACTGAATACTACTTACGGAAGATTTACATAGTAACTTGGATTATTCAATTATTTAATCCACAGTGGACGTTTGGAAATTCATGGCCTATAATGGTACTGCCATTATGAAGGTCGACATATGACACTGATGGTAATACATGGTAATACAAATGCCTGTACCTCGAATTGAAGTGTGTAGCGAGCTGCGTGTCCTTGGCGAGGCGGGCGAGCAGGTCGCAGCGCGCGACCCAGTTCCCGCCCACCAGCGCCTTGCAGCGGCACTTCTCCCAGCAGTCACAGTACGCGGTCGGTGACGTGCGCTTCAACTTGCAGTCGTGGCCTTTGTGACACACCTGCTCACACATCACATGTTTATTTATGTATTAATAATTTTTACAAAAACTCTTCAGTTAAGAAATATACAAATAAACCTCCACATATTTTTTACATATGAACAATGAAAATTATAAAATTTTATTACCTTAGCACACTCAGTGCAGCAGCAAAGAGAACCAGTGAGCCCGCATGTCTTGCATTCAAATATGTCCTGATAAACAAAGAAAATATTGTTTTTCTGTTCCAAGAATTTAATAACAAGTACTTTAATGTAATTATTGTAATGACATCCTCATTGTGTAACTTCAGTTGTACTCAATAACCTCTGGCATGGACCAACATTAGTGCACCCATGCAACATACATACCTGATTGATATGCTCCTGTCCCGTCCACGTGAAGCTGCAGGTGTCATTGCAGCAGAGCACCAGAAGCGGCGAGTGGTCGGGGTGCGCGTTGGGCGGGAAGATGGCCGCCGAGCG
This sequence comes from Oarisma aurantiaca, assembly GCA_018251435.1. NCBI lineage: Eukaryota > Metazoa > Arthropoda > Insecta > Lepidoptera > Hesperiidae > Oarisma > Oarisma aurantiaca. The sequence goes on from DWPC01000080.1 coordinate 9,863, forward strand.
CTGCGCCTCGTCCGCGTCTGGGCACGCGCGAATGGCGTCCAGCACGACCAATGCTGCGTGGTACGCGCGCTCCGACACCGCTGCCATCAACGGTGTTTGACCCATGCCGTCTCTGTACACGATATTTATTATGTAACTGACAAACTAACTCACTACGAACTAACAAGTCATTGCTGATGTTCTAAAGGCTACCAATGCCTTCACGTTGAATAAAAACAGTTTGATTTTGTTAATAAACGCAAACCTATTATTGAATACACATTCGGCAACACTCACTTGGCAGTCAACAGCTGCATTAAGTAGGGCTGCAGCACGGTGCTCTCGCAGAGCGCGCGCAGGGCAGACAGCGCGTTGCCGCGCCGCTCGGCCGGGTCCGCGCTCACCGCGCCGCCGCCGCTGTTGCCGCCGCTAGACATTTTTCTGGAAATTAATTACTTACTGGAGACCCGCTCGCAACTCGAAATTTGACAATGATTCCATTTGTGAAAAAGTTACTTTGTATTGATATCATTGTTTGTTCTGTATTCTAAAACTGTAATTTTTTAAATGTGTTTATTAGATTATTTGGTTCTTTCGAGATGGTTATTTTACAGAAATATTTTACAATTTACCCGTTATTAGTAAGTCCCATCAAGCTGTCTTCATCCCCAGATGCCTCAAAAGTCTCCGGTGGCCAGGAGAGCGCCGGAACCGCCTCCTCGGCGTTGGCGCTGTTGCCGCTGTTTCCGGTCGGCACACTCGGCATCGAGGCGTTTTCTACTGTTTACAATTTAAGTGATTAATAAAAATTATTTTAATAAAGAATTTTTTATCACCACCAAATTGTGATTTACTAAAATACGTAAGTTTATTTCAGAAAATTAAGGCAAATAATAACATCGCGTATATCCAACATTCAATACTTATCAACAAATGCTTACCTATATCTGGTTCCTTGTTGGATGTAGGCGCACACATATGCACGCAAGCGTGAAGAATATTGCGATTGCCGTCACAACGCTCTTGAAGTATGGAAAGAATTTGTTGCTCTGCAAAAAAATGTAGTTAAAACAATGGTGTAAGTTAACTTTTACTTGCATAAAATCGTTATAGAAATGGTAACATAAATGTAAAAGAAAAACCATAATTATATGAATATAAAATACATACTGCTCGTATCAGATTCCAATTGGTGCAGCAGTTGTCGCACACCGTCGAGGTCGCAGCGCAGAACGCGCGGCATCATTAGTTGAGGTTCGGAAACTAATATTATAAGTGCAACCTGTGTTGAACAAATTCCAGTAAGTTTTTAACAAAGGGGTTGAAGTATCTTATAATTATACTGTTCATTGCGAAATATAATAATGTCTTTACGATAAAATTCTCAACTCAAGTGCCAAGTCATACACAAACATTAGACCATTAAAACCTGGCACCACAAAAATGCATTGCTTAGTTAGTTTATACATTTATAATAACTTAACAAATTCTATTCTCAGATTATAAAGGTAAGAAACACCGGTAGAAAATCGTTTTTTTTCTTTTCTTTTATCTGACCTGCGACTTGAGCGCGGCGTGATGCGAGTGGGAAGGCAGCGCGGCGCCGTGCGGGTGCAGCGGCAGCGCGTGCGCAGCGAGCGCGCGCGCCGGCGGCAGGTTGAGCGGCGGCGGCTCGCGCACCATGCCCACGCAATCGCGCGCCACCGGGTACAGCGCACCGTTGCCATCCAGCATCATCACCACCGCTTCGCTGCCCTGTTCCCACAAGCGGATACATTGGAAATGCGTCAACGATTCACGTTTTGATGGTCAAGAGAAAATAAATTACATAATAAAAGATTGCTACGCATAAAAGAAATTAGAATTAAAATAACATGAAAAAATCATTAAATACTACAAACCTCAGCAGCCGTGGCGAGTTGTATCGCCTGTCCGTTAGAGTAGCCCAGCAGCGCGTTGTTGTCGGTGGGGAATGTGCTGTCGGTGAGCGCACGCGTCGTGCCTACCGCGTAAACGGCGTACGCGAGCGCGCCGCCCGGACGACGTACCACCGCGTGGACACCGCGACTGTCCACCTAAAGGTACAATTACGGCTTCGTTCAATTTACTCCTCATCGAATTATCGAACTCTGTATCTTATGAAACATAATACGTATGAATTTAACTTTTAAATAAACATAGAACTTACTGCAATTGTAATAACTTGTAGGTCAGGAGGCAGCGCGATCTTCCTAGGGGACCGTTGAAGGCAGTCCGGTCCGCGGGGGCCAGCGGAGCCTCCCGAGCCCCACTTGACGGCCACCAGGTCATCCTTGCGCACCAAGCGGCAGTCGTGCAGCAACGCCGTCCAATCGTCCGGTGTCGTCGGCACCACCTCCTTGCCGTCCTTGCCGACGGTCGGGAACCGAACGGCCGCGTAGGCTCCATCCACCTTGAGAACACGACCCAAAGGCACGCTCTTTACGTCCTCGAGGAATACGACTTCCTTGAGCGGCCACTCCTCTTCGTCGCGTTTCGAACCGTCGTTGGATGACCCCTCTTCGCCTCGCACAGTGACGCGTTTAGCGCGCTCTAAAACAAAGAAAATAATAGAATATTTTAGATATCCATCCATGACTGTTTCAATATTATAGTTATGTTAGTGTGTACTGACTGTGCGACGTGCTGGTGTCGCTGCACGTGGAGGAGGCGGGGCTGGGCGGCGGCGGCATGTCGAGTCGGTCGGCCATGTCCTTGTTGCTGTCCTTGCCGCCGTCCTTGCTGCTGCTGCTGCTAGACGACGCCTTCACCGACGACACCGTCAGTGGGGACTGGTTCTGTTGAGTGGATACTTTTTATATCGACATTCTCAGTGTTCAAATTAATCTGTATTTTACTGTCCCAAAGTGTTTTATTGTTCAAAAGGAATTGTTACTTAACAACAATATTTAAGGAAATCGTAATTAAAACATTGTTATTTTACATTTTTTCTAGTAATCCATTAGATTGATTTAAATTGTTATTTGGTTAATCAATTACCTGTAAATCCCTCTTGTCCTTATCAGAAATTGATCGGTCTGGTTGTGGTGGTGGCAGCAGTTTAAAGCGGCACATATCAGAGAGATTCCATGCAGCATTCTGCAATATGCCCACCTTTGGTACTCCAGTAGACATGTTAAATCCTAAAAGAAAGCGCAAACAAATGTAATTGATTAATCACTTAATTCAATGGTTGACAAGATTAATGACGGAGTATAATTATGAAAGTAATATAAATTACTTAATATAATTAAAATTTTAATTCCAGTCAAAGATCGCCTTTCAGATAAGGCTTTTCTAATGACCACACTACTTACTTTTACTGCGTGGGCCGATTTGAATGGTTCTTCAAAAGTCCACATTTGACATGGTCCCATAGATATTTGAGCAGCATTAAGAAGTTCAATAAACGATAAAATGAATCATTATTGTGATATATTAAAAGGCTCACCGATAGCGCCGGGCTGATACATGGGTGCGTTCTTCATGGTGACGCTCTGGCCGGCCTGCAGGTCTTGTGGCGCGGCCGACGAGTGGCCCCGCTGTTGCTTGCGAGACCGCGCGCGGTGCTTCTCCCACAACCGCGCACGCTGCCCCAGTGGGAGCACGCCCCTACGCAACACAGTAATATGTTACTACATCTTAAAAAGTTAAATATTTCAATTCATCTTAAGGCTTAAAGGATTGTACCATAGTCTGTAAACCAAGTTTATTTGCACACAAAAATAAATCAATATAACAGAAATGTTTTACTACATACCACCAGTATAGGGTCCCTGACTCCAATCTTGCCACAGTGTAAAGTGAGCAAACATGAAGAGATATTGCTTTGTCATTTCCAAATTCCGAGAAAGTCTGAAGTGGGTGCTCCAATCGTGTTGCACCCGGTGCATGAGCTGAAAATTAAAAAGATGTGAAATTTACTAGAAAATCTAACCTGGAAATTAATAGTGCATGCGTATTTAAAATTAAAAACAAGAGTTTTAATTTCACAAATCAAAGGCATGCGTATCACTGACCAATGGACTCGTCGAGGAAGGTTGCAATCCGTCCGCTGTCGGTGAGCACGGAGACGCGGATGCCGGCGGCGCTGATGTTGACGATGCGCTCGCCGGCCGCCAGCCCCAGCCACGTGCCGCGCGGGTGGTAACTGCTCGACCCCGATGACTGA
>DWPC01000081.1:0-13970 GCA_018251435.1 Oarisma aurantiaca
GTTAATTTATTATCATGTTAAGAGGCAAGCATATTACTTAATTTGTTTATATGTACAATATGTACAGTTCAGCCAATTTACACAGGAATTGTTACTCACCAAATCTAAAACACACACTAACACACACAGTGTATTTACAACGCACGCACGATTTGAACTGTTGGCAAAAGTTGAACAACCTATAACCATGTGAATTATAAGCCTCGCGGTGCAATTTTAAATTCTATTTGATATTAATAGTATTTGGCCTACTTCATAACTCCGATAAAATTATATGTGACCCGTAATAAAAACATATTTTTTATGATTATTCGTCACCACAGAATAATATCAGCAAAAAAATGTATTTATTCAATAACCTGTATTGACCGTGCTATGCTTAACACAATTTTATTACCATTGAGTTGAAAATTATCTACAAAAATATGTACCTACAAAAACATTGAAATAATACTTAAATGTAATGTTATGAATTGTGCTAATGACAGCTAACTAGATAGCTATTAACGAATTATGGTTACATACATACAAGTGCCGAGAATACTAGGGAATAATTGGTAATAGGTACGGGAATAGGGATAGGAAATGACTGTTCGTCAGTCTCTAGGCTAACTAATGTTATTAGTGGGCTGATGTGAACAAAAATTATACATTAGATTAGTTTCTATAGTTAATACCTAGTTATTGCAAATCCTATTTTTACCTCGTTTAAAACAGCTTTAATAATACTTTCATCGAATAATAAATGAAATTTGACATCCAAAATATTTTTCAAAATTAAAGTAAATACTAAAATTTTCGATCGATTTCTTTATTGATAAAACGCAACGATATACGGCATAAATAGGAATATTTATGTACAAGCCACTAAAGCCAATTTTTTAATAAATAAATTGTAAAAAATAAGACAATTAATAATTATCAATAACCAAAATCACACTTAAGCAAAGGAACTTATGAGAACTATTAAGCAATCTCCCATCCAAACCCCTCAATCTAGAAAAAGTAAACCATTTTACAATATTTCTATTAATACTAATTTTGTATTTTTTTTTTTTTGTTTTATACAAAATATTTACTTCTTAGATTAATCAAAGGTGTCAGTTAAGGTTTGGACATTTCACTATGTTACTAGAAAGTCTTATTTACAAAACCCTATCCATCACAAACTGTACACTTAAATTATTTTACTAGATTAAACAGGATCACCTCGAAACCAATTTCGGACACCAAACGATCACCAAGTCCTTTTAGATTTAATAAATAGATGGGATCCCTGGTTTAATCTACGGCCCCTTCCGTCACCTCACCCCCATTCGCACAATTTAAGCAATAGTGATTTGAAACCCACTCTGTTCGAGGTCGGGCGATCGTCAGCGTTGCCGACGAAGGGGCCCGAGCCAAACCAGTTGACTCTGGAGCTCGTCGTAGGAGATGGAGACGCGGAAGGCCTGGCCGACGACGAGGGCCTCCTGTTAGGCCTGGCCTGCGGCTGGTCCGAGCCGGGCGCCGTGTCCCGCCACTGCTGCCACAGCCAGGCCAGTCCGTCCAGGATGGGACGGCGCGGCGCGGGGGGCGGCGGCGGGGGCGTCGTCGTCCGTCTCGCCTTCGGTGTCACTACTACTTGGTTCAGTAAAGCCTACAAGGTTATAGTTACGTCTAAAATAGTGTAAAGATGAAAGTAGGGAATGATTGAATAAATAATCATAGCGCGTTTATAACTGTGAGCATCCAAATATGTAATGCAGTTAGTTTAAATAGAATGAGTGGTATAAAGGTAAATATTAAGGGAAATGAATGAAGTAAAGGTTGAAGTAAGCGAAGACTTAGTAAAGTCTGTGTTATGTGATGTGACAGTTATTTTACCTCCCAAATGTTAAGTTGATGGTGTTAATAAAAAAGAATATGATTTAAAACTAACAGACAATCGAAGTTGCTCGTCCAATGAACTTGCCGTAGTAGGACCGAAACCTTGCTCCTTGAGCAACGCCGCGAGTAGCGCGTCGTTGCTGTTGCCGTACTCTGTGCTCAGCGAAATTGAGGACTTTGTCGCCTCGGAAACCATTCCAGACGGTTTAGTCTGTTGAATTAACTTCTGCAGGGCCTCGTCAGATGATTGACCTGAAATACCAATTTGTACATTGTTATAGATGAGTCCTAAGAGAGAGTGCAGTGATATTTCTGTACATTTTTAAATGACATTGAAGGGGATTACATTTCTGGTGTCATCTCATTTGTCTATTATAAATTCTTTTCTAACTTTATTTACCTTAAGCAAGTGCGGAAAACATTGTCTATAAAATATTACCTGTGAGAGCGATTTTATTCTTTTGTGTCGTGATATCCTGTGCATCCTGCAATTGTTTTAGCGTTTGTAATAATTTGGCGTCATCCTGGACATTCTTTAAATCATCTTTTACAGCTATTTTAGCTCCGAACGGTTTAACTGTGGTTGCCGTCGCCATAGTGCTTGCCGTTTGCCTATCAACACTGGGACCCGTACTAGGTTTCTGCGTTAAAGAATCAAAAGGTTCATTTAGAGGAGATGGATTAGCGAGCAGGTTCGACAGTAGCTGCAAATCCTCATTTATAGCAGGTGAAGCATTTTTTGGACTCACATTTGTGATTGGGAGGGATGGAATATTAAACTTGGATGGATCTTGACCCGTTGCTTTCAAAAGAGCTTGTAAGAGTTTGGTATCTTCTTCAAATTGTTTTAAGTCGTCTTCGATAGATGGCGTGCTTGGTGTAGGAATAGTGGTTGTTGGTCGTGTAGTTGTCTGACGCGTAGTTGTAGTTCGAGTGGTGGTAGTTATCGGAGCTGTCGTTGTTGAACTTACAATTCCAGTGCCACTTTGTATCTCATTTAAACTTCTTTCTACGGCTAAGGCTATAATCCGATTAGCCAGTGCCGATTCTGTATCTTCATTATTAGAGTTTGTGTTCAGCACTGATTTCTAAAAAATATTGAATAGTAATATAATAGTAATTTATAATTAAGAATCTATAAATTTTACATACATATATGGTATAATCTACAAAACTAAAAAGAACCACAACTAGCAGTTTGACAGTAAAACTCTCAGTAGTACTTCCTCTTACTAGTAGTAGGTTTCCTCACAATGTTTTCCTTCACCAAAATAAATGATATTTAACTTGCGATATTATAGTTAGCTTCGTTTTTGAAAATCAGAGGATTCAAACCTGGGCTCCCATATTTTGGAGACCATAGTGAAACCGTTTGGCCATGACTGTTTAATATGCCATTAAACAATTTAATACTTACCAAATTTTGTAGGAAAGCTAAATCTTCTTCAACCGAAAATGTTGATGTACTAGGTATTTCTGTAGTAAATCTAGGAACCACAGTGCGTCCCACATTTTGCGTTGGTGTAACATCTCTTGGAGTAGTACTCAGCCGTACGTTTATCGGTGAAAAGGTAGTAGATATTCCAATATCTTCAGTAGCTGCGCTGAGAGGTTGTGACTGAAACGTAGTTGACGTGATAACAGTCCTAGGAGATGAAGTTGCAAACACTGGTAATGGCCGAGTAGTGTATACTGGCCGAATATTTATTGGAGAAGTAGGATTAGATTCAACTGATGTCGCAAATGGGTTTGACGATATTCTTACGTTTGAAGTGATACCCGATATTATAGGTAGATTCGCACTTTGAGTATTCTGTCCTGTAGCTTGAAGCAAAGACTGTAAAAGCTTGGTATCTTCTTGCAATTTTCTAACGTCTTCATTGACTGATGGTGTTATTATTCGAGTAGTAGGATTGGTAGTTGTAGGCGTAAACGTTGTTGTAGGTATTGAAGTAGTGGTGGTGGTAAAGGTTGTTGGTCGATCCGTCGTTAAGGCAGCAGCAGCTCTGATGCTGTCTACCGATGGCAAATTAAGTTCAGCTGGATCACGACCGGTAGCTTGTAATAAAGCTTTTAATAATTTTGTATCTTCTTCATACTGCCTTATATCTTCTTCAAAGGATCGGAATGTAGTTGTTTGTGTTCGACTTGCAGAGTTTTGGAGGTTTATTTGGTTTGAATTTTGATTAGTACCTGATAAAAGCGCTTGTAATAGTTTCATTTCTTCTTGTATTTTGCTATTTTTCTGTACATTTAAGTTTTTGGGACTACGAGCAATACCTTGCAATAGAGTTTGTAATAGTTCAGCATCGTTTTGGTAATTGTTGTTTGAATTGATATTCGTTGTACTGGGGACTATGGTACTAGTAGAATATGTGGTAGTCGGGACAGCAAAAGTTGTCAGGATTATGGGCATTGATGTTGTTGGTATTGAGGTACTTGTTGGAATGGCAGTCGCTGTAGTTGTTGTGGTAGGAACTGTTGTAGTCAATACAGGCGTTGTAGTAGGCGCGGCTGTTGTCGTAAATGGAACCATTGTTGTTGCAACTTGAGTCGTTGTGGGAACTAATGTTGTAGCTCTATTTGTAGTTGAGAAAATAACGCTCTCAGTTGTAAACAAATTAGATTCCGTTGTTGCAACAGGATCATTCATTAATATCGGAACTGAAGGCTGAGTTCTAAAACTTTCTGTATTTGTTTCAAACGTTGTTGCTACATTTGTCTGGGTAGTTGTTGTTAAATCACTAAAGTTTTCTAATCTCGTTTGAATTTGAGGAGTCTGCTCGTTAGCTTCTGTAATTGTCTGCGTATTGCTTTCTGTAACTGTGCTTTGACCTTCGTTTATTGTGCTTGATTTAGGCATTTTTGTAGAAGCTAATTTTAATACATTTGATTCTTGTGATTTTACTGTCACCTCATCAATTGGTATAAATTTAAAAACAGCATTTCCGTTGGCGTCATTGGGTCTTTCCGTTCGAATTTGTTTTGTCTGTAAATGTTTAAAATGTAACTAAATATATTTGCGTAACAAGACAAGCGTTCAAATTATTAAGCATATCGACTCAAGCAAATAATGTGAATATTTTATCAAACCGAACCTTCACCACTTACCTTGAACAAATAGTTTATTTATATAGTGTTAAATTTCATGCATGATTTTTAATTCGTAAATAAAAATCAGAGATAGACCATCTATGTATATATTAAGTTAGTCCAAAATTTTAGAAAATGTATTAATGCCAAGTAAATATCACGACGTAAATAATGATTATACCTCCGGATCGATATCCAGTGTTAATATTCTTGGTTCACGAGTTGAACTTGTCATTGAAGATATGACCATTTCCTCTTTAGTGGCTGAAGATATACTATTAAGCAAAATCTCATCAACAGAAGGTAGCATTGTAGTTGTGCGTAAACTTAAAACATGCGAGGCAGTGCTTTTTTCAGCAGGCGTCTTATTTGTGGCAGTAGTTATACCAAATGAACTGCTATCTTTATTGTCTATATTAAGTGCCGATGAAGATATCTGCAATTACGAAATAAATGGTTATGTTTTGCAATGTTAGATGACCAAGCATTATATTGCTACCAGTATGCATGTCTTACCAAAACCCACCAACAAATCCCCTTTTTGTACCATCACGCCTTCTAAACTCTACGCAGTTATAAAATTAAGCCCAAAGCACAGCATCAAGCTAAACAACGTAAAGTCAATACCATCATTTGCAGGTTATTTACAATGTCGGATGTTAATTGATTTTCCGTTCCGTTATTTGTGTTGTCTGTGGATGTCACAGTATTAGTGGATACCCGGATAGGGTTAGACCGCGGTCTGACAATGGCTGGAATGTTATGGATGGGGCTGTATGGATTTCTTAAACTCCATGGGCTGATTGGTAGTACGTCAATTTTTTGCATGATTCGTGGTACTCTAGTTCCATTTGGAAACTTTCGTATTACTGTGTTATTTGGTAGTACGCCATAGATGATATACGGACTTGCTTCTGTTAATGATTCCAGTAGATTATCGTTAGGGTCTTTACGTACCACTGTATTATTAGGCAGAATTCCAAAAATTACGTAATCTTTTTTTGGAATAGGTGCTGGTGTAGTGACGTTAACTTGAGAATTAACTGTTATTTCGTCGTCCAACTTTGATTCATTTTTTAGTGTAATTGTAGTAGTATCGATACCTGCTTGAGTGGAAGTTTCGAAAACACTATCACTTGCAACAGTTGATGGCTCTGTATCTACTAGTAGTGCAGTAGTTTCAGTATCTCTTGAAGTATTAGATTCCACAACATCTGTATTTGCAGGCGTACTGACTTGGTCTTCGTCTCTGTTTGAAACAGTAGTCTCGGCTACTTCTTGTGATCTAAATGTATCTCCACTTGTTGCTGATTCCAATACAACCACATTTGTGGTAGTAGGAAAAGTTTCAGCTGCTTCGCTAGTAGTTTGCAAAGCCGAATTATCTATATTTTCAGAACCAGTGGACAAAGCGACGTCGGAAGGTAATCGCAATGTAGTCGATTCTACAATATCAGCCATAGATGTTGTTGATTGGGAGGATTCAGTGGCTATACGTTCATTTAAATTAGGAGTTGGATTATTTAATAAAGGAAAGAAAAAGGAGGAGGAAGTTGTAGTAAAAACAGTGGATTCAGTCGTACTTCTCAAGTCTGAAGGTTCGGTAGTCAAGTTCATTGTATTCATAATTTCAGTCAAACGGCTAGATAACTGAATATTTGGTTCGTTTATTATATCCGTAAGTGGACCAGATGCTATTTCCGTATTATGTTGTCGTATGAGATCCTCTATCATTTTTAACACTCTTGCCTTTTTGGATAATATCCAAAACTGTAAAGGTGAGAGTTGACTAGGATCTTGAATATTATCAATATCATCTGGTTGTTCTGCTGACACATTTATGGAGGATGGTAAATTTGAATTTTGAGTGTCATTAGATATAAAATCTGCTTCTTGGAAATTTGTGAAAAATGGAACAGGTTCAGGCTTATTAGTAGCGACATTGAAATTATCTACAGTACTTGTTTCAACAATACTAGATTGATCATTGTTTGCCAATATAGGTAAATTTGTCGAGTCTATGTCTGATCTAGACAACGGAACTGCATCACGTATACCGGGAACAACATTTGTTATCATGAAATTAAACTGATCAGTCGAAGATTCAATTGTCATTGGAACGTCAGCTACCGTTGTCTGATCATCGGACAAAGACGCTGTGCTTATCAAGTTAAAGCTATTTACAGCTTGTGTACTTACGCTTGAGTCGTCTAATCCAACAGAAATATCTTTATTCTGAACAATATTTACATTATTTATATTTAGATTTGTTACATTTTGGAGGAGATTTTCAGAGGTAATTCTATTGTTAATGTCTATATTAGCGGTATCATTAATTTCCTCCAAACTGTAAGGTGTAGTGTTAGGTATAGAATCTGCATTGTTGAGATCAGTCGAAAGTTTGTCCAAAGCTCTAGGTATTAGTGATTTCAATAATTTCGCCATATCTACAGAGATTCTAGATTTACTATCCTCATCCATATTTTGAATGATATTTTTTATATTATTTGATAACATGCTAGTTAATTCCGAAGATAATAATAAATTATTATTAGACAATAAAAGATCAGATACACTATTATATACCATTGTAGGGCTGTCAGTCGATGGCTGTGTTGGCGGTGGTACAAATGCAGTCGTTATTTTGTCTGTAGAAGGTTCGGTATCTGAATATAGAACTTTTATTGCAAAAGGTCTTCTGGCAGAAACAGGTGTGGTAGGAGTTGTAGGAAGGAGAGTGGAAGTAGGTAATGGAGTATTCACAAAAGTCGTTTTTCCTTCTTCAGGTTTTAGTGACGATGAAACGCGTTCCCCAACCGACATACTGTTAAACACATTTGGTGTAGTCTTATCAGTGGTTTGTACAGATTTAGTATTCGTGTTTATACTAATCGTTGACAATGTGTCTTGACTTGTTAAGCCACCGACATTATTTACATTTATGTAGTTACTCACGCCGTTGAGTGTTTGCTTTACATCACTATTAGTATTTTGTGTTTGCGTTACTTCTGTCGTTGTTGATAACTGAGGTCTGGGAGTAGAGGTAAGAATTTCAGCTAAAGCGTCAAAAATTGACACGGTAACTGACGGCGAATGATGGGAAGCCTCTACATTCATAACTTGCAATGGTTTTGCCAGACTCTCAGAAAGTCGTAAGTCAGCAGAAGACAGTGAGCCTCCTGTTTGTGTAAATGAAATAGCATTCATGTCAGGCCCTAATTGAATTTCTTCTCCCTCTACCTGAAATAAGAAGTAGTCTCACCCATAAAACAGAAAAGTAGTATTGGTGTAAAATTGTGTGAACAAATGTGATCGATAGGAAAAACCCAAAGAGCTACTAGATAAAAATTAGAACTCGTGCATAGACCAAAGCCTCTTTATTACTCTTGGAATTACTTTGACAGGAGAATTTTAGAAATTAGTAGCAGGTAAGAAAGTTATACAACAATACTATAACTATGTATATTAAAACAAGATTTTGTATGAATACAATTTTAATGAATTTTATACTAGTTAGTGTATGCTATGATATACTACATTTATATATTAGTATTTTAAGCTTATGCGTTAAGATGATTGTTGTGTATTAACATATTTATTTATGCATTTTTATTAATTATCTTAACGCAATAAGTATTATAAGATGTGTTTTAAAGAGACTTAAAATAGTATTTTTTAATCAGATACAATTTTAGTACTTTGCCTTCAATAATGTAAATGCAATAAATTTTTTGAAACAGTTGTCTCTTTAGAACGCTACATTAAAATATTTAAATTTACAACAGATGAGTGTAAATATAATGTAGCCATAACGGATGCAATACAATGTTAGATCTAAATGATGCCATTAACCAGTTCTATGGATGATTCGTGAGTGATTGTTGGAATAGTGATGTTCTGTCTTGACATTTGTTGTGTCGTTACATCGTAAGAATCCTCTCCCTCGAACCACTTAGGCTCTTCAACAGATTTCGTCAACTGCTGATCAGTCACGAAGAATTTCAGCCAAGCCTTTAGCAATGAAAAACTTTTCATTATTATTTGTAAATGGTATGTGTCTACAAATGTAATTTTATCACAAGTATTAAGTTTTGTGATAACAAGCTGGTGAAAGCAAAAGTTGCCATTATTGATTGCAAAAATTATGCAATGAAAATACGCTTATTCTAGGCACAAAAAATCTTAATTAATTAGAATGGAACAAAACAGTAAATCAATAATAGCAACATTAGATAATGACAATGATAATAATAATGTGCGATGATGAATGAATAACGAGTGAATTAAAATTAAACAAATAATTTAATGCCAATTTCATAAAGGGGCTTTGTCAGAAAATTCCAATCCTGCAAAAATTCCGAAAAAATGTGTTCACTCATGTACTATGTAGTTTACACTTTGGTTAATAATTTATAAATGTTTGTATGTGGTTAAGATTAGTATTATGTATGTATTTAACTTACAGTAGATGGTGTCACAGTCGGAACAGTGGGTTTGTAAAATGGTTTATCAAGGTATGATGCTCGGTATTTAGAGCTGAATCTATTTTTAGGTTTTTCAGACTCGAGTGTTATCTGTAAAATGTACGGCCAAAGAAATGAACAGTTATCATAGTGAATTACGAAATAAATACATTTGAAATGAAATTAGCGTACTTACAACATTCGTTGACGGCTCTGTGGTCTTTGAAAATGTATCACTGAATTTTCTCAAGCTTTTTTCTCGAATCTTTGGTGTAGAAGACACATCTTCTGAATCTTTCCTATTATAAGGTTTTCTGCCGTATTTTCTTGTGTGTAAATTTCTTATTGATGGTGTTGCTCCAGTTGCAACTTGTACTTTTTGTTCCGGGACAGTATCAGATTTATCATTATAGTGAGAATGATACTTTTGAGTTGTCGATATCACATTAATAAATGACTTATTTTCGGTTTCTTCTACTTTATCGCTTACTTCGTTGTCATTACTGGCTTCAAATGATTCTGTACTAGTTACTTCAATTATAAATCTCCCGCTGTTTGAATTATCATCTTGTACCTTAATGTTTCTGGAAGCACCATTCAACATAGTTAATATCACTGGCATGTCTGCGGTATTCTCAGCCTTCTTTTCTGCAATCGCTATATCAGTATCTGTATTTCTTGAAACCTCAGTAGACGTTGGTGTGTCTGTTTTGCCCGCTTTATTCCGTAATCGGGAATAATATGCTGTACGTGGCAATATACCTCTACTTTTTGGAGCAACTGTTGATACATTTTCATTTTTTTCATTTTGTACAGATGTTGAAGCCTGCGTAGATAAAATTGTAGTTGTAGTAGATTTCCGTGAGAAATATGAAGATCTTGATAACGGTTTCTTTAATGACGTGTTAATCTCAGCTCTTTTGCTTTTTAAACTGCTTTCTGATTTAGGTGCTGCAGTCGTAGTAACTTTACTATATTTCCTGCTAAATTTGTAGGGTTTTTCCGTAATAACTGATGAAGGACTTGTTGATGATGTTGAAATAGAATTTGCTTTTCTATTGCGAGGGGTATATGTCCCTCTAGGTCGATATTCGACAGACTTACTTTTAGGTGCTTCCGTAGATAAAGTAGTTTCTATTAGGTTTTCAGTTATAGGTGCAATTTTTTCACTTTCTCCCTCTAAATTTGGTTTACTTCGAAGCTAAAAATTTAACGTTATTTTATTAATTTCTCAGTGAATAAGTGTTTATTAAATTAAATATTTAATAGGGCTCAATACCTAACTGATGTAATTTAAATACAGAAAATATAAAAACGGCTCCATTGCTTTAAATTAAAATAAACGAAATTAACACTAGAGGGGTCAATAAACCTTAAAAAGTAAAATAGTACTTATCTCTTAATTTGACTGAAAAACTGGATTTTAATAATTAATATATTTAGTAATGATCACATGCAAAAATGCAAATAGTTAATGATAACTTGTGTTACATTTTCATGTCATCGGAGAGTAGTGGTTTTGAAATCCTGTGTCCTATGTGTCATAATTGTGGTCTGGGTTCATTAAAAGTTGACGAGAGACCTGCATATTCTGTTATATGCAATATTTCAAATGAAAAACTTTTTCTCCAAGAAATTGAAAAGAAAATATGAACCCAGGAGTAATGGAAAAGTAGATGGGAATGATGATGAATTTAGATTAGTATTATCATGAACGTTACCAATGATTCATTATCTGTGTCCTGATCCGTGTCAGTGGATTGTGAGGATTGGGGGTAAGTGTTATAGACTTTTTGTGATGCTTTCACCGACAAACTCTCGCTGAGTGAAGAGCTTGTTTGTGTCTGAAAATGTTTAATAATTATTTTGTGTCAATCACAGGTTAGTAAGTTCTCATAAATTCCTTCTTAGCGAAATTTTATTAAGAGGAGTATTTCATCAAGTTCATTATCATTCTGTTTCCTTCCAAGAATACCAAATGAACTATGATCTATTAGATAAATATGTTATTTTAATTTTAATAATATGTGAGTAAATTTTCTATAATAAATAAGGTACAATAAATCTTTAATGTATTAAATCAATCAAAATTAATCTTTAATGTAATGACACCTTTTTCTGTACCCGTATCTGAGCAATAAAATGGACTGAATACCCAGAATTATCAGGAAAAACTGGTATGTATTTTTAATTTTATTATGTGAATGAAATGCTTGCATGAATATAATATCAGGTTAAGGTTGATTTTAATACGTTTATTACTTTCATATGATATGAAACCACTGAGAATTACCACGTCTAAGTTAATTATTATTCCACCTTAGAACTCACCGCATTTTTAGCCTGAATCAAAGCCTTAAAACTTGCTGGATAGTTATCATCCTCGTTTATTTCTTCCGACACTTTAGTTTTTGGAGCTACAGCAGGCCTAAAATTTACCTTTCCTCTTCCTAATGGACGTCTTATTACTTTTGTAGTTTTTATATGCATTTTTTCATTGTTTTGTTGTGCGATATTGTCTACGGAAACAGATGAAGCAGGCAAAACATCGGATTGACTAGTTAGGCTTTCTTTCTTTTGACTAGATCCTATTACTTCATTAAATTTAGTGAGTCCTTCGCCGGTTAAATTTGTATCTGTATCTGACGGGCGTGACCTGTATCTTAGTTTTCTCGAATCTCTCAAATCCCCTGATCTGACAGTTGTTTGCTCTTTTCCCAAAAAAGCAGAAAGTGTATTAGTTGTCCCAGAAACTTCCAAGTCCAGTGATCTTGAATTGGCTCGGTTTCCACGACCTCGATTCTTTTTCAGGGTTGTCGTTTCAACTATGCTTCGACTTGTAGAACTTCTCCGTTTGAACTGATCAGATGTGTTTTCCTCTTTTGGTATAGTTTTTGCTATATCTTCAAAGTCAGTATTGACAGCTTCAGTTTTTTCTTCAGCCGGTAGGGATGTAGATACTTCTATAGGTATCGCGGTTGATGGGAGGGGAATTGGTGCCCGTCGAATGTTTGATCTCGTTCTACTACGAACAGTATTATCTCTTGTTGTAGATGTATCCATAATTACTTCCTTATCTGTTGTTCTACTACGAAATCTACTGCTTGATCTCCTTGAATCAAATCGTTCATTTCGTGGCGTTGAAGATGAAACCTGATCACTAACAACTGATGGAACATCTCTATCCAGAGATCGACTTCTACTTCTTATTCGAGCCACATCTCTTGGAGATTCCTCTTTTTTTACTGTACTTGTTTCTTCTCGCCTCCTACTGCTCCTTGGTCTAAATGTAGGCAACACTTCTTCTGTTTTGCTTGTACTTGATACACCTCTGCCGTCTGTTGATGCTAATCTTCTGCTAATTCGTGAGGTACCATCCACCTGAAAAAGATAAAGATAAAGTATACATATATTTCTTTGTAGGATATAAAATTTAAAAGTTAAAATGCTGAGAGCCATACAGTCTAACACATGAATGTTTACGCAATTAACTTAACTACACGGTAATGGTAATGGCACAGCTATAAAATCAAAATTGGTCAGAAAGAAATAAAATAGACCGTCAGGTCATTATAATGTTTAATTTTTCTGATAACTATGTAAGAGAAAGTTAAAACATTTATTTTAACTAGTTTACAAATAGTACGCTGTAACGTATAATCCAGCTAATGTGTGTAAACATTGTTATTAGAATGCGAGCTACATATTCATATCGTGCAACAATGCATTCTTATGAAATCTAGAATTGCATCTGTGGATGCAAACGTTGATAAAATGAAAGTGCATTATACATAGCTTACGGAATTAAACACAGAACAATGCTCGGAACTTTGAATTGAGCGGTCAGCTGACTGCAGCAAGAACTTCCAACAAGATTATCATATTATAGTAATCACAATTCAGTTATGATACTTATTGTTGTCAATGCATGCGTGATGCTTACGTAAAATCAGATTACTCATTAAGATAAAACATGAAGGCAAAATTTTGGGTTTTTAAATACTTTAGTAAGGTAGGTACCAAACTTTTACAAATTACAAAATGTACAGATAAAAATAAACAAAAAGAAAGTTATCATGTATCTTGGAACTCATGTAGTGCAAAAAAGCTTACTTATCTTTAAAATACCAATTAGATAAGTACATATCCAAATAATTAAAGAATATTATGTAATTTATGTAATATAATTTATGACATGCAGAAGTGAAACGCGATCAGATGTTAAAGATTATTTAGACCTAATCTGCAATCCAATATCGGCAATAACGTCAATTTAATTGTGTATTATCGAACCGTATCTAACCTTCGGTCGAGTGACTAATATATCATTATAAAGTTGGACAAGTCAAATGTGTATGTCGACGGAACGTGTGCGGCAATTTCACACACGGCCGAACACGAAACCGTGCCGATTTACCGAGCTGTTACTTTGTTACGAATTCGGGCCAGACACAGCGTGGATTGTTATCCAGTTTTATTTTATAGTAGTTTTTATTCCCTTCAAATTATGTTGTCATACTTGTCATCGACATGGCGAGAAAAAAC
>DWPC01000082.1:0-13952 GCA_018251435.1 Oarisma aurantiaca
AAAGTTAAAAGAGTACCGCTATAGATAATCACATCCTGCTTATTGTTATAGCTCCTTATATTACTTCCTCCAAGACGCGGACACTATTTTCAAGTATTTTCACTTTTCAGAGTTTTCAGTGGTTTTCAGTTTCAAACTTTCAATAGAGGGGGTACCTTAAATCATATTTTTCCGCGTGCAGTGTATTTTGATAGTGTAAAGCAATAAGCTTGAAAGCTTAAAATTAATTATAACTTTCAAATTTAAATATTTTTGGGCGAATAAGCTGTGGAGTGCATTTCTAAATCAAATATAAAATGCACTGCATTCGATCATTGTTTGCCCATGTGCGGTATTTACCAAAACGCAGACCACTTGCAAGTTGTCCAAGACTTATCCTAAACGGCAATGATAAATTAATAATTCAGTCTCGATATTTATCTTCAGAATCTGAAGAAGATGAAACAGGTAAATAACCATCACCCCTTTTACGTTGACATAGATAATATTACTTCCAATTTTATTTACAATCGATAGAGAGCTAAATTACTGGGTTTGTTATGGCTTTATCACATACATGTTACATTACAACGTTAACTAAGTGCCACTTCATTTTTAGAAAAAATTGTACAAGAGCTATGCAAAGGCGATCCAGAACTAGAGCAAAAGTTACGAGTCCTCATGTTGGAGGTGGAAGTTCTACGTCAAGATGGTAGAGCAGCTCCCAGTGTCTTGAAAAAGGATCATTGGGAACAGCTGTTAGAACTGTCCAGTCGGAATAAGAGAAATAATTATCTTTTATATCTATGGAAAACAGAAATGTCAAGGATTAATCAAAAAGTAAGTGGAACATCCTGTTGTATAATTTCATGAACTTGTTCAATGCACTAGTCGAGGCTGACAGATTTCCTATATAATATATATTTTCTAATTTCTATAGATATCTTATTACAATTTGTTTTATTTTAGCTTAAGAAAGAAGCCAGGAGAAAAGAATTTGAAAATACTGTAATAGAAGAATATAGAGAATATCCAGATGATTTAATATATGGATTGAAACACCAATCACTGTTCTTACGCATTCGTGACCAATCTATAAATAATTTTGATAATTACAGGTCTGACTATTACTATTATTAATTATTTAAAATATTTTATTATGTTTGGAATGATACACATGTTATAACTAGTAAATCTTTATCTATCCTTGTAATAAATAATAATAGAGCAAACAATTCATCCCTGACATCATTATTCATAAACATAGGTACAATCTACATAAAGTACCTTGTATATAATGTACCCATGTACATATAATATGATATACTTTATTTTTTAGTTTGTTTGATACATTTGGGTATTCATTGTGTGACTAATATTATATTTTCAGAGCAATAAGATCAATGAGGTACGGACAGCAACTGGTTATTGATTGTTCTTATGAAGAACACATGGTACGTCGAGAAATAGTAAATGCAGCAGATCAAGTTACTCTATTGTTTGGTGATAATAGAATACATGCGGACCCATTCGACATCCACATGTGCAATGTCAATGACAAAGGGCCATTTTTAAAACAACTCCATAAAAATATTCCATTGGTTGAAGAACCATGTTGTCCGTTGACCATGCATAGTGAAAGTTATCTGGATCTCTTTCCGAAAGACAAATTAGTGTACCTTACACCACATTGTCGGGAAGAGTTAACACACTTTGATTGTGACACCATTTATATTGTTGGATGCATGGTTGACAAGGTAAATAGAGCAATTGAAAATGTTACATAATATAATAAATGTCAAAGATACCAATAGGATCAAATCAAATTGGAATTCATTTTTTACCACACTTATAATCTCTTTATATATATATATAGTATATATATATATGTATATGTACCTTTACTCATGGTTATTTTGTGAATTTATTCACAAAATGTGGAAAAAGCATATATTTTTAGTGTAATTTAGTATAAAAAATTTCAATAATACATCGCATTCATTTTTTTTCAGGTTAATAATGAACCTTTATCATTAGCAAAAGCAAAACGTGATGGAATCAAAATGGCTAAATTACCATTGGACAGGTATATAGAATGGGCTCCAGGAGCAAAAAAAAATTTAAATATCAATCACATGATTCTTATTCTATTAGACTTAAGGTTAACTGGGGATTGGGAATATTCTTTACGGCATATTCCAAGGAGGAAACTTATGAGCACTAAGATTGAAGCCATGGAAAAGAAAATAAGAAACAACCCATTTTTAAAAGAAGAAATAACTAAAAATTTTCGAAAGTATCGTAATATAATGCCAAATATAATGAAAGGAAAAAAATATGAATCAAAAAAATCTTTATATGATGATGACAATATTTGATTTATTAAATAAAAGACAAAACTTTATTTTACGTTTTTATTTGCCATTTCTTAATTGTAAACAAGTAAACATTATTCTTAAGATGATAATTTCATTGTGAAAAGGGGAGCTGATCCTATAATAGAATTTTAGAATATCTTTTGTACATTACCTAAAACTAATTCAAATAAAGAATGTTTATATGTATTAATTACATACAATTCAATATTTTTGAATGAAACATGTTTCATTAACCTTGAATTTTAACAATAAACCTTCATCTTCAATTGTCTAATCTATTTATTATTCTATATTAAACTTTACTATAAAATACAAGTGTATATTGCACATAAAACATTCTCATGTACAATATAATTATAGTCAGCAATGTTTAATAAAAATTGTTGATATATTCACATCCCGGACTTTAAGCTACATACTACATTTGTGGTGCTTGACAATGGAACGGGAATTACAATAAAACTGGAAATTTTAAAATAGCTTTGAAACTGAGCCATTTTTGAATTGCAATTTCTCAAAATCAGTCTGAAAGGAAATATGGTTATGTTATTCTGGATTGTAAATACGAATATTATAAATGCAAATTATGTCAACTGGCGCATATCAACGTCACCGGTGGGATTCTCGGAGCGCTGTTTGATGGTGGCCAGGATCTCCTGCAGGTTGGAGGGGAGGGCGATGTCGGCCAGCGGGACCACGGCGGGCTGCGGCGGCGTCATGGGCCTCGACGGGGAGTACGCCTCGTCCTGATGCAATAACATTTTGATTTTCAATTGTTGAAAGAGAAACTAGCATTACCCGCGGTATCAATAACTTTCTGCACAACAAATTAATACTTTTTAACCAGTAGCTAGGCACCAGTGTTTATTAGGAATATCAATACAGTTACTCTTTATTAAAGTGAGATTGTTACTTTAATCGCTAGGCACATAATGAATCGTTCACATGCATACCTCTTCGATAGCTGATGAGTCAGCCTGTGCCATTTTCATTATCTGCTGTTTCTGTTCCTCGATCTGTCTGTTGAGTTCCTCCATCTTGGACCGGAGTACATTGGCGTTGGCGGGCGGGCCGGCGGGGGCGCCGCTGCCGCCGCTGCTCGACGAGCCAGGGCTGTAGGCCTCCTCGTCGTCCGCTGACGCTGCGATGTAAAAAGAGCGAAGATTAAGGATTAACCCCCAAGACTACTATAGAGGATTCTCTTTGTTAATATTTCACGTACAGTTACATTAACGTACAGTACTTACCGAGAGTAGCGGCGATCTTATCCTTGATGGAGGATGAGAGCGCGGGCGAGGAGTATGTGGCGGGCAGCGGGAGCGCGCGGCGGCGCGGCGACGCCGGCGGCGTGAAGCCCGCGCCCCCGGTCAGCGGCGGCGTGTAGGAGCGCTTGCGGGACTCGCGGACCACCTAAAGACAACATAATTGGTTTGAGTACTTATATAGTCATATTAAACGATAAAATTAGACTTCAGATTAACATAGTCTAAGTGTAAATTAAAGCATCACAAAATAGAAAATAGATAATTTAATTAAAATATTCAAAATAGTAAAATATCTGTTAATATGTTGGCCTGGAGGGAACCTTTATCAATGAATTAAATTTTAATTCACAATACAAATGAAGTCAAATATTTTTAAAAAGTATACAAGCATATTTTACATGAAGATTTTTTTCTCAAAAGGTACTAAGAATGCCTTTCTATAAAATTCATTTCCAATTATGATGATATTAATTTGTATTTAGATGTACCTACATGAAAAGTATGATCAAGTTGAGCGTGTTCGCTATTTCAATTTCTGACAAAACCAGTTCTTATCATTTAAACTTGTTCATATCAAGCAATGCTTGAAATGTTAACAAAACTTCTTTTTCTACAACAATAAAATTCATGATACTCGCGTCTATTACATTATTATCGTCGAGTATTCTTTTTATCAAATGTAAAAGGATTATCAGATCATCAATGACTTAGGCACTTCCAGACCTAATTTTAGGTTTTAAAAACAAAACTTAACCCTACGCTCTGCATCGTACGAATATAAATAGAGGAACATTCATTTACGACAACTTTATTTGCATTTATGCCAATAGAATATTCAAAGAATAGGACGGTAGAATTATAATTCTGCATATCGTAATTTAGCTTCAATGCAGGTAAGAAATAAGGCAATTAAGCAAATCATTCTACGCATGCATATTTTTTTAAATGTAGGTACAAATAATAGTTACAAAAGATGAGGCATTTAATAGGAACGTGACGTAGGAGGGCGTACAGCAAAAATATATTGTTTTTTATTTCTACCCCCTTTAGAGAAAGGGGGTCCGAAATAATAAATTATTAATCAGTCTTTAGTATTAATAAAAGGTAAATATTGGCAGATACCAATATTTATTATCTAGAGGTTGAGATAAATATTTGTTTATTGGATGGGATAGAGGGAGCAATGTGTAGATAGTATTCTACTATGCAGTGCGTTGTAGGCAATAAAACAAAACATGACAGATTTTATTATAAAATATAGGCTAAGGTGTAATTTGTAACTTACATGCCATTAATAATTACATCAGTCTTATATTTATTTATACATAACATACGAATGATCACTGTCATACGACTAGAGTGCGAATAAAAATGCACAGATGTTTCTCGAGTCATTTTATTTACATACATTAGCCTACTGCGCGCATCAGCGTTGCGTTTAACTAACCTTTGCCGGGATAATATCTTTAGGTATCGGTGGTCCCGCGCGCTTTTTCCTTTGCCTAATGATAATAGCAACGAGCAGGTGTGTCTTGACGTCGCCGAGGCCGGGCCCGTCGAAGGGCAACAGGACCGTCGGCAGCGAGGCGTTGGCCGGGAGCGGCACTATGTAGAAATCTTTCACCGTCGCTGTGTTCGTCACCTTTACCACGCCCAACCTGTAATATTATTTTATTGCATAGTTATAGTATGAGACAGTAAATTGTCAAGAGTTTACCCAAACAAATATAAACATAGGGTAAGCTTAACGAAACCGTTGAGTAATACGAAGTTACGAACCTATTCCGACTGCTGAGATAGCTATATAGAGCTATGTACTGCATCATTTCCTCGTCGTTAGCGGCTTGCAACCTTAAAACGATGATATCCTTGTTACTTGCTCGCTTCATCTTATTAATATAGTCCCAAACTGTGTCTGGATTTATCCTTCCTACAATGTCTAATTCTGTACTGAGATCCTCTTCCAAATCTATGCCGTTTCCTGAAACCTGATAAAAAAGGGACGCTCATTAAATATAAATTAAACTGATAATTTTAAAAACACTTATTTAAAGTTCGATAATTCATACTTCATGTGCAGCAACATAGAATCTTGCTACATCCACCATGTTAATGCAGCCGTTCCATACTGTGGCAGCCGAGTGCTCCACCGTACTGCTGGGCTCCTGGTCACTCTCCGCTTCTGTAACTGTTAACACAACACAACATAAAAATAATTTTTTCTCAGTCTTTTAGTATTAATAAAAGGAAAATTTAAATGTGACAATTATACTAACTTGTTATTTTATCTGGTTTTTTGACATACGGACTCGGAGGCAATATTTCGTTGGTGTCTATCGAGAATGACTTCGATGGCTCGTACCCGCCGTCGCCAAATTCGCCAATCTCATTTTTGTAACTCTCCTCGTAGACGTCCTCCCTCGACTTCCTCAGGTCTTCCTCAGAGAATGCGGAGGTTATCATCGGCTCGTGGGGGTCGTATTCGGGATGGACTTCTTTCAACATTGCCGACTTTGGCCTCTCCATCGACTCAGAGTCCGTTGAACTGCGAAAAAAGTAAAAATTATATCATTTTCGTAAAATGCACCAAGAAGAATTTTAATGCGCTTGTATTAGAAAACTACTCACTCATTTTTGCTTTTGAAACCAGTTTCTTGTGATTTGGAACGATGTTGATTTTTGACATCGACAGACGTTCGGCGTTGGGAGCGCGATCTCCTGCTTCTCTTCGGACTGTCCTTGGACCGCGAACGCCGCCTTGAGCGGTCGCTGGACTGTGACCTTTCTCGAGGCCGTGAATTTGATCTGGAATGTTCTTTTGAATTCCTCTTGGACTTCACTCGCGATCTGGACCTGTTCCTCGAGCGGTCTCTCGACACGGACTTCTCCTTTGATGATTCCTTCTTCGATCTCTCCTTAGATTCCGATCCAGCTCTTGTTGACTTTTTCCTAGACTTGCGAGTGGATCGCTCTTCCTTCTCCTTTATTTCTGACCTACGCCTCGATGGCCGAGATTTCTTTTTCCCGTGATCCCGTTTGGACTCGCCCCTCTTCGAGTGTCGAGAACCGCCATCTCTGTCCCGCTTCTTGCTATTGGATTTTTTACTTGCACTTTCTGATTTACCATCGGATCTGTAATTTGAAAAATAACAAACAGTAATACATGAAAACTTCATGGTTATATTATACATTAATAAAAGTAGAAGTAATTATCACACACGTTTTTGTATTACTGATGTCCTCCTCGACAGCTTCGTTTAAAGCCTGAACGACGTCCTCAACTGGCACATTAGGGTCTAATTCAGTTGAAACTGATTCCTTATTTTCCATTACCTGAAAATTCACACATCATCAATAATTGTATGAATGGCTCATTAAATTTGTATTTGTATACATAGAAATAAAAATCATTTATTATTTGAGCATTTTTCAATACCTCTTCCCCTTTATGTGTTTTAAGAACATAGGTCTTGTTCGCAGCTAAAAGGTCCAGTTCCGATTTCTTTATTAGTTCCAATTGATGCTTGGCTTCCTTATCCCGCCATTGAGCCAACTCCTGACTAGCCAACTCTTCTGGCGATAACCGGACCTGTAGAAACGGGAAAAACAATTTAGGAATACGTCCGTTACATTGCTTACAACTTCCGCTGACTACTAGGTAATATAACTCACCAACTGTTTGGGTGTTATCGAGTGATCGCAAATTTTCTCCCAGAGTGTGAGATTCTTTCTGTCTTTGATATTGAACATGAGCGATCTGTATTTGGCCTTGTACTTCATCCCCACGTCTCTGCCGAACAACTCGTGCAGTTCATTCTCTGTGTCGCAGGCGAACTGTTGTATTTCGTCCTCTGTGAACTTTGGCCCGTCGCTTTCTGCCATACGAGCGCTCATCTGTTCCTGGAGGGCTTTCCTCACGTTGTCTCTGATTGGCTCCACGGAACTCATTTTCTTCGGCTCTTGCGAGTCCTTTCTACGCGACGTCGACGTCGAAGGCGATGCGGAAGGCGCCTGTGATGCAATAACGTTACCGTGAGCGGTGTGCGCTAATCAAAGTGTAAACAAATTTATCAAGGCTATACATCTAATGTTGCCAATAAATTTTGTGAGATTAGTTTTGTACTTAACCATAGTAGAATGATTTATAGCAGAAATATAATTACATAATAGTTATTGATAAACATGTACATGTTTTTGAATGACAATGAACCAAAATAATAAATTATTTTTGAAATAAAAAAATAAAATAATTATGAAGTATAAAATTAAGATATTGCTGTAAAGACAAAAAAATATAGAAAATACTCTTAATAATAGTTAAATACATACCAAAATAGTGTACCGAGTTAAACAAGACGCGCTTTAATGCAGAGCACCGCCGACAGTGGCGCGGCAGGTATAATTATGGTAGTGTACACAAAATCTTACGCTTAAATGTATCCTTGTTTTTGTAAACAATAGCGAAAACGAACGCTAAACGAAGCCAATACAGCCCATTTTCAAATAAAGTAGATTATGTCATCTTCAAACTCATAAATAGTGTGACTAACACGATAAGGCCATGGAAGTTTTTGATCATACCAATATCAAAATTTGAATTTACGATCGGGCACTTAGTCGTTCACTCATTTTGTACTCAAAAGCAAATCACAGCTACAGCAGTTACACGTAGATATATAGATAAGACTTAAGATAAGTTCTATACCTACACGTTACTGAAATCACGGTATGACGGTACAATATTTATAATAATGGTTAACTTACCCTTTCGTTGGCTGATTGTGACCTATTGGCTGATCTGACTGCCTTCTTTGGCTCACTCATTGCTTTGCTGGTGCTGGCTCTTGGCGTATCGAGCAGCTTAGTTTGTAACCTGGGCGTGGTGGGAGTTTTAGGCTGCATTGGTAGCTTTATATCCTCCTTCGGAGACAACAAAGGTTTTACAGATTTTTCTTTTGTCTCCGGCACATTTTTAACTCCTGTTGCAATCTGTTCACTAGATTTTCTCGGTATTCTAGCGAAATTTAGAGTAGTTTGAATTTTATTTGAATCTGCTGATGACTTCTGAATTTTTTTCTTGAACAAAACTTTGTCTTTTTGGGCAAGATTTGGCTTTATAGCGCTCAACGCTCCCGGACGCACCACTTCAAACGTGGGATTCTTTTGCAGCCATGTTTTCAAATTTTCTGCAGTCGGCGCATTCGGCCCTGCTAGAAGCCTACCGCTTTTCCGTTCATACACTATTACCTAAAATATTGAAATGAAATGAAGACAAAAATCGTACAATTATTAAATAAATTAATAATAAATTAATTTATTAAATAGACATTCATCAAATAATAGAATTATAAAGAGTGGATCAAATTCAATCAATTAATATGCATAAACTTGATGGATCATGATGGGATGAGTAATCCACATCTGCAAAAATCATCCGGAGAATATCATTTATAAATCGAAAAGATATCTAGACAAATAGCATACATACCCTGGATTCTGATTGTGATTTATCTGCAGTTTTCCCACCAAACCCTTCAACTTTAGACTGTGTACCTTGTGTGCCGAGTGAATCTTGTGCATGTTTCAGTATACATGCATCGCTACAGTAAATGCTGCTAGCTCGTGCAGCTTTCTTGCATACTATGCATATTGTTTTAGGTGATAACTCCTTGGCTGTAGCCGGATGGGTATGTTGTGGCTCTTCTCTAGTATTTTGTAATGTTAAACTCTGGGAAATATCAAAATCTACATGAAAATCATATTCATTAACAGTGTTTAGAGATAGTACATTAATTAACAAAACCTGGAAAAATAATATTAGACATATTTTATTTGATTATTTCATTGCATTTAATATATTATGTTTGTTTTATGTGCTACGAATAAATGATTTCAATAATAGAAATATTTAAATACAATAATGTCATGGAAAAAAAATTATCCACACATAAGACTGGTACAAATCTTGTTAGCATCGTCAAATTGATAACCTGTCTGGCGTAATGGTTATCGTGTCGGATCGCCGCGCCAAGAATACCGGGTTCAATTCCCAGAAATACAAAATATAATACCAAGTTACTTGTTTAGAATGTCTATGAAAAGAGACTTAATTTCTGCCTCTGTATATCAATTAATATATATAGTGTTATTATCTGATTAATGTGTTTAAGCGTCCTTAAATAATTACCTTATTAAGATTTTTCTTTTCATTTTTACAATTAGGACACCTCCATTCTATGCCTTGTTCCTCCATCTGCTGTCCCATTGCCTTTGTGATGTTGACGCACTTGCCGTGGAACCAATCTTCGCAGCCGTCACAGCATATCATAAACCGATTGTTGTGTGGCTGCTTACATATACACCACAACCTGACAAATACAGATAATATTATGATTTTTGTATTTGTAATTTACATAAACAAATGATTATACATACATCCACTTATTCTTCATTATTTAAGATTTTATGTATGCATCCAAATTTCTTAAAATAATTGTTTGCCTAGAATCAATGTCAGTTTTGATATTATGACAATTTTGTTATTATTTTACTGACATTTGTCTACCACAGAGTTTATAATCTAAAGATTTTTTTAATTTAAATTCCCTGCCAAGCAACTCAAATAATGATGACATAATTTTAACATAAACACAATCTTACCTATTTGGATCATCTTCGGAATTCCAACTCTCTTGTGATTCTGCTGAAATCTTCTCAACTGCGGGAACTAGCAGTTGCTGTTGCTGATGTTCTTGCTTTTTATTTGCTAGTTTCTTATTGGTATACTGCCTGGCAACATTCTGGATAACTGGAGGCTCCGGAGTAGAGACCAAATGGGTTGCTATGGGTGTAGATGTAACAGTTTCACCGCTGATAGATGTATCCACTTGGCTCTTTCGTTTCGATGCTCTTGTGGCCGGCGCTTCAATCGGTGGCAGCGTAATAACACGACCATCGCGTCTCACTATCTCTATGGGGTCCTTTCGTACAATAACATTTTTCCCTGCTTTTGCCACATTCTGATTATACACATTAGAAGCAGCTTGCGCCTGCATTTGTTGTGGTGTCTGCATTGGCAATTGTACTTGTTGAAAACTAGGAGATATTTGAGTTTTGGCTGGTGTATCAACTTTTCCTAGAACCTGCTTATCAATAACTTCCTGCAAGTTTTCTGAACTCTCTACAAGTTGTGCTACATGCATCAATAAATCTTCAGTCAACCCATCTTCCTCAGGCTGCAAGCCACCTAGCAAATCTAAAGTGGGTGACAGTGGTCCTGCTAAACCTGGGCTGTTTATGACGCTTGCAGAAGGAATATTTGCTTGTGATTTAATTGTCTGTTGGGGTGTATCTTGAAGTATTTGAGCTAGACTGGCATCATCTAACTGAGGTATTGTGTCATAACCTTTTGTTTTATCAATAGAAATAATGCCTTTATCCTTTTGCTTTAAATATGTTTTAGTGATTTTCATTTTTGCATTTTCAGGAGTTTGAACAACATTGGTCATTAATTTATCTTCAATTCCTTCATTATCTTTGCCTGCTTTCTTCATGCTATTATTAAGTTCCTTTTCAGGTTTCAAAGGAGTTTTGGCATCAGTTGACACTCTCCGTATCACATCTGGCGATGAGAACAATGAAGTCATGTCAGATAGCAATGCAGATACATGAGCTGGAGTCTTTTTTTCTTTCTTGACAATTTTTTGTACTTGTTTAGGCAAAAGTTTATTTTGATCAGTAACAAGCATTTGTGCATCTGTGTTTATAACTTGAGCCTCTTTATTTGGTGAAACTTCTGCAGTTGCTTGCCTGTCTGATGATAATGCCTTATTTGAATTCTTCTCTTTGTTATCTTTTCTGATGATATTTTTCTGAATTGGCTTTAATCTTGATATAATTTTTGGCACCAGTTTCATACCCTTAGCAGGAATTGTTTTTAATATGCGAGGTTTGGTCTTAGCCTTTCGTGTTTTTAGTGCGATTGGTTTGTCTTTTACTTCTTTATAGTCAGAATCAGAATCTCTGTCGGCCATACTATCCCCTGAAGAACATACAGAGGATGATTCCGTAGTCTCCTCTGCTCGTGATTCAATATCAGAGAATTTTTCAACTTCATTAATATTTCTGTTTTTCGATAAAACAGGCAAGGGTTTATTTAAAACATCCTTGCCTTTTAGTATAGCAGCTGCATCTCCCGGATTTATAACAATTTTTTTACCTTTAGGAATGATTTGCTGTTCTAAGATTGTAATCTTTTTGGGAGTTGTAGCTTGTGGTTTTGGTGGTGGAGTATGTGTGATTTCAATAACAGGGTCGTCAAAGCCTTTAAATGTGTCATTTGCTTGTGATATAGTTTCACTTGGTGATTTAAGTGGAGTGTAGCAATGGTCATTGTGAAATCCAACCAGACTATTTTCCCTTGTTTCTATCCGTAGAGACTGCAACATTTCAGCACCGCTATCTGTAACAAATATGTTCATCAATTTTTTGGTTTGGAGTAGGTATATTATTTGCTATGTTGTACTACTCTGTATGTTTAAACCAAAAATAGCAATGTCACC
The DNA here is from genome assembly GCA_018251435.1 of Oarisma aurantiaca. Lineage (NCBI taxonomy): Eukaryota > Metazoa > Arthropoda > Insecta > Lepidoptera > Hesperiidae > Oarisma > Oarisma aurantiaca. The sequence goes on from DWPC01000082.1 coordinate 12,184, forward strand.
AAGATATTTCAAATATTGGTCAGTGAATGGAATTACAAATTTTCAAAAATTATATGCATATCAAAGGTACTGAAAGGTTTGTGACCTAAACACATTGTAAGGAAATCTGAAATCAGTACACAAGTATATTAATATAATAAACTTACCATATTTGATAATGCTGTTTGGTTCATTATAATAACTGTCCACAGAAAGAGTTACATGAGGCACCTTATCATCTTCATTCTCAGAATCGGTAGCATCATCCGGCTTCCCTTCATGTCCCACACGCACAACACTGATACCAGCAGTTTGAGACCCATCACTACCTAAGTTCAGATATAAATGTATATGGTATGCAAATGGATTTACAAATGAAACTTAAAGCATTAAGGTGATAATGCAAGAGGAAATTAACCTTTTTCAGTATAACTAGAACTCATTTCGTATAACATGTATATAAATTAATATAATTCTACTTACCCATAAGGGTTCCAAGTAAATTTTGATCCACCGAAAGAGATCCATCCTTGTTTACAATAACAACAACAGAACTATCAGTTTTGGATGACGGCCCGTTGAGGTCAGTATAGTTCGTAATCACGGTATTCGACATTTTAAAAACACATACACAGCAATTAAACTAAGCAAGATTATCTATTTTTAGCTATACTCGACACACTTGCACCGCGTCTATCTTTAATAAACACGCTTGGCGCCATCTTGAAATCGGTCCAACAGGAATGCGCGCGTTACATTTAGATCACCAAATCTACTATGTCTAGAAGGAATAAGTGTCAACTTTTCTATTATAATATGCTTGAGATGTATGTAAATAACTATTACACGTATTATAGTAGGGTTTTTAAAGAATTAATTATTTTTTAACACAATGTTGTGGACACACGACTTCACAATATTTATAACAAGTGTCAAATCAATTTTTCTAATAAACATGATGGCAAAGGTTATAAAGGCTATACAGCCAGAAAAAATACTTTTATAAAATTATACCGGTATATTAAGAGAATGTAGGTCAGTATTAGAGAAATAAAACGGATTTCAATTTGTATCTACTCACTTAATATTAAATTACATACTTGTAGCAAATATATAACGGGTGAAAATCACAAAATTAACGGACTGGAATTTGGTAATGAAAAGACTTCGTTTCATGATGGTATCACGCGATTGCGTTCCATCTGTTTTAGGTACACGAGATAATTATATGCTACAATCTACAATCCTATAATCATAGATTTAGAACCTATAATGATGACTATAAATCCGTGGTCTGTGACTACAACGCTCATAGATATAGAATAGACTTTCTATATCTATGACAACGCTAGACATTTACATAAAAGATAGTTAAAGTCAAAGTCAAAGTCAAATTTAATTTATTGTGGATCATAGGTAGATAGTTGGTAAATTGATACAGTGGAGACCATAGGTGGAGACCGCTATGTCCTACCTTTGACAGGTATTGTCTATGATATATTTTAATGGCGGCAACACCGGCGGCTAAAGATGACAGCGTGCGGGCAACATTTTGAAAAAAAAGACAAACGTCAAATCGGTTATATATCTATGCGTCAAATATATACGCCATCATTTTTCTATTACGGTATTTCCGTATTTCCTGTTTGCTTTTTCTTGTGCCGTTTCTTTTTCCCTAATAGAACGTGCCCAACATTGTTGAGAAGATAGACTTAAAGGCAATCCGTCTTTGCTGACTATTAAGGCACTGTGCAACAGTAAACCCATTTTATGCTTCGTATAAGCTTTAG
>DWPC01000083.1:0-13933 GCA_018251435.1 Oarisma aurantiaca
AGGTATGACGTCATTGAAACCATAGGTCCGTTTTCGCGCGAAAATTTAAACTGCCAATTTAAAACCGCGTTTTCTCTGATAAATTACAATGTTTTAATTTTTTTACAACGTTGTGGGCTATTCTTCATGAAATTCTTTAATTTGATGACAAAAATGAACATATTGCATCTTCCCTATTACAGATAATCGAAGTCTCTTGCAGATTATAATTCGATTTAATGATATTTTCACACAGAGGCTGATTGTTGCTAGGTATGACCATGGAATTCATGAAGCCAAGATAGAATTTAATTATTGAAGTCCTTTTATTCCATAGTCCATTTTTACAGGCTAAAATCTGAATTATATCGGGACGGCAAATGATTAGGGTACCATTTGGAAATGAATCAAAGATCTATTTATATTGGCAAATATTATATTATGAAAAATAATATTAGTTACATCACAAAAACGAAACAACTCATTCTTTACTAATATAAGCTCTCTTAAAATTACGTTTAGACATATATTTTTTACACTATTTACAGATTCCAGTTATAGTTCACTGAATATTATGTACGTTTTTCACTTTTATTGCCACACAAACTCAGTTTTTTAGTGGATAGTGACAGCATCTTCTTGCTTCTGTCACTAAACTTATGCTATGACTGTGAGCGATGTTTTCTGAAACACCTCTTGTCAGCTTGTCGGGTCAGGATATCAGAAACAAAGTTTCTGTGCTTGAAGACGCGAAGGATGTCTTCCCGTGCTTCTTGTATGCCTTCGCATACTATTTTACTTCTCTGAATATTACCCTGGAAAAAATAATTTAACATACATGAATATAATGTGAATCATTTACCTAGCGGTATTAGATTTTATCGCTGTCGTTTGAAAGGTTGGTAAACATGTTTTACATGGTATTTCGGGACCTAATAAAATTATAAACAGCGTGACTCATAGGAACCTTGAAAGCTGGAAACAGGCGCTAAATATACGAGCACTGGGAAATATTAATAATATTGTTTTTAGTTACCTTGATAAGTTCTAGAACCGCGTGCGAGTGTGGTTGGATGGCGGCCAACGCGCGGCCCGAAGCATTCTCAATGGCGCGAAGCACTCCTTCCAACTGATCACCCACATCTGCTTCTAGTAGCACCTATAAAGTTACATTATTGTTTATAATAACTTTTTAAGATTGTAAGGTTTAAATAATAACTTTGACCCTAATATTATTCCTTTATAACTCATTTGAGGTTGAATATACAAGAGACAGGATACCGATTTGTTTAGCGATACTATCAAATTAGGTCACTTATTACAACATCTTAATTCTTAACCTATCTACTTAGTATATTACATTACAATTTGTTTGTCATTATTTTCAATATTTTTGTATCAATCTCAAAAGGACACTCAAGCAACTCAGCACATTTATGTATCAAATCTTTTACACATCACCAATTTCGGTTTGTTCACCAGTAAACCATCAATACCACCCACCAGATCATCCATCTGCGCGGTGAGATGGTGCACCTTCCAGCCGTCGGCGCTGGTGAGCACGTGCCGTTGGCTGGCGATGGCCACGATGTCCTTGGCGCGCGGCTCGCGCCGTCGCACGTCCGCCGGCCGCGCGAAGTGCAGCGCCGTGCCGCGCCAGCCGCACACGTAGCCCGATGTAAGCAACGGACCTGTGGTCAACGGCACAGTTATATTAACCTAACAGGTGCAGACAATTCACCTAGTATAGCAAGGAAGTGTATAGTGATGAATACTAACGCTTCGGAAGGGGATTAACAGACACAGGGGGCGGCGTAGGCGGCGTGTCTTCGGGAGGAAACTCACAGTGCCGCACCTCACTGCTTAACCTGTACAAACAATATTAAATAAATTTTACAGACATTAACACCCATGATGGTCCTTGTCCTTAGGATAAATAACATATACAAGTACATAAGATGAGGGTTCTCACATCTGCTTGCGCGGCTTTTTCCTTGGCTCGCGGCCCAGCGGCGGCGGCTCGGGCTCGTCGTCGGGCGAGGAAGCCGCCGACTCCGTCGTGGAGCCCGACCCGCGCGCGCCATCCTCCCAGTTGCAGCGAGCCGCGCAACCTGCACACACACACACGCATTTGTTAACAGTTATTTTATTTTGTTAAAATAGAAAAAATTATTTTATATGTGATGATTTTATTTTTGTGTTAAGTACACACTGAGTTTGTCTCTTAGTTTGTTTCAGCAAATTACCACAAAAATTAAGACAATAATTCCCTTGTAATAGTATGACTGTAAAAAAAAAATTTCAAAGAAATTATCAGAATATGATATTATGTGAATGCATACCTTGAACAGTATTTAACGTGACACCACTCCCTAAAGCGACGCCTCCGCCGAGATTGACTGCTCCGATGCCAATATTGTTTATATTGATGCCTCCCAAGTTGACGGCAGTGCCAGAGTTGTTCATGTTTATACTGCTTGTTAAGTTGGTGCCCACACTCACTAGCCCAGCTGCTATAGCGTTCACTGTACTCTTTGAAGGTGATCTGTGGAAGACATTATATTTTAATGTACTTGTTGAGTGCTATGAATATTGTTGTTAAGTAGAAAAATTATTAGTTAAATTGTACTGACCCGTCAACCTCTCGTTTCCGCAATATGGACGGCCTCGGTAAAACGGCGGCATTCGACACTGGTGTCGTCGTTAACCGATGCTCAGACAACGTTTGGACGGTACTCACGATGTTTACTGTTCAACAAATACGACATTGAAAAAAATATTATATTATAAATATTAATTAACAAAAGACCCCTAGTTTTATTTTCATTACTTTAGCTGACAATACTTAAACTTTTGTCATCTTTGAAAAAATAACTAATTCATTTTGATGTTACACATTTTTGCTTGGGGAGCCTAAAAGTTGTGTTCTAACTTTTTATACAAGCGTGTCAAATAAAAAAAAACAAAGAAATAAACAAACCTGATTGCTGATGGGCTGGTTGATGCGAGACCTGATGTGTCGACTGGTGACTGGGCTGCAGGACGGGTTGAGGTGCTTGTTGGTGAGACTGCACGTGAGACGTCGCCAGGACTGGCTGGTGTGCTTGGTGCGCCGTCTGATGCGTCGGTTGATGCGACGATTGATGCGTCGGCTGGTGGCTCGGCTGGTGAGTCGTTTGGTGTGTCGGCTGATGCGCTGGTTGGTGCGTCACTTGGTGAGTGTGTTGATGCGTCGGTTGATGCGCGTAGGGAGTGAGCGGTCGCGGCGCTCGCGGGACTTCGTAGTACAGTTGCGGAGGCGCGCTGTTGCCGACCGCACCGCGAACACCAACCGTAGCCACGCCTACTACTTGCGTGTGCGACTGCTTTCAAAGATTATCGATTATAAGTATCTAAATAACTAACTAACTATTTAGTGACTAACAACTTTTTACTACACGAGATTTGGCTATCAGGTAATTATTCTAAGTAAATTATTTTAATGGTGGCTTTCGTTGTGATGCTATTAGTAAAAAATCTTGATGTATATTCCCTAAACAGTGAACTGTTTACATTACGGATGGTGCAACCGTCTATATTTACGAATATTTGGGTTACCTTGGCAGGTTGATAGTTGCGCTGCAGTAAGGGCAACGGCCGAGGCGCCGTCGGTGCAGGCGACGTGCTCGAAATGACGCCACTCGCTGAATAAACAACAAACATTGCAAATTAAAAATGTATTTTCATAGCAATTTTAATTTTAGTTACATGGATAATGAGTAAGTTGTTAAGTATACAGTTGACTCACACGTGAGCACGGTGGTAGCAGGCAGCGTCACGACGGCAGCATGGGGCGGTGCGGCGGCGCGTGGAGCGACGGCTCGCAGCGGGGCTCGCCCGCCGTACACGAGAGCGCTGCGCCCACGCCCGCTGCCCGTCCAACCCGTGTTGGTCGCTGTTAGCCAATAGGTTGTTGTATTCTTTGTTTGCTATACATATTATTATTATGAGGATGAAATGTAGGTAAATGCTAATTTTGTTTATAAAACTGAATTGAATTAAATATTCAAATACCTCTAATGAAATTCATGTGGTTAAATAGTTCGTTAGTAGGGAATTTGTACTGTGATTTTAATATATTGAGATGCAATTTGAAAAAGAGACACTGAATATAGCAGTATTTCTCCATCATTGTGGCCTCATTAGTCATTTCTCTAATATTTATGATGTAAATCTTACAGATCTGTAAGGTGGTCATCACTATCCTTCATGTTACGTAATTTACCTTGAGCAAGAGCTGGCTGCGAGGCAGAGGGAGTGACAGGGCGCACGGCTAGTGATGCACCGGCAGCCAGCCCGCGCGGTACATGACTCGTCATGCCTTTGCTGACCAACACTCCTCCCGCACTGCTTACATTCACACTTGATAACACTGTAACATACAGATACTCCATAACCTTGTATCCTTACGGTTTTCATTTGATCCATTCAAATGTGAAAATTGTTTTTTTATTTTGATATAATGCAATAAGTTCATTAACTCTGTTCCAGAGTATTTTACCAAATTGATAAATAGATTCATTCATTACTTCAAACTTGTTTTTTATGGGTGATACCTATAAGGTCAATCCATGGTACAGAAACATCTATTATAGTACAGCATAAACAAAAATGAACATAAAACTTACCTGGTCTGTTATGATGTGGCAAAGTTGGTAAAACTCGGACACTGGGAGGTAGCGTGCGAACAGCAGAGCTTACTACTGACAATCCTCCCACATTTAGCACCTGTGCAGCACTCACTGAGGACGCAACGCTGACTTGAGTGTTACTAGCACCGGTGCTATTGGAGTTAGACACCTGGGCGGACAACTGGCTCCCCTGACTTATTATCTGAGTGGCAGGGCTTAGTATTTGACCACCAGGACCAATGAGCTGAGACTGTGAGATTATCTGGGAATTCTGACCCATCAACTGAGAACCTTGACTGACAATCTGAGTTCCTTGTAGGATTGGTGCACCACTCACAATCATCTGGGGCTAAAAGAATAAAATGTAAGCATTTTTTATGTGTAAAAAAAAACATATAATAAGTGTTTATTTAACGGTATATTACAGTTCAAACTTATGATTAGTATGTATCCTTATGTATATTGATTATTGATTTGTAACTACTTTTAATGTATTAAGAGAACTTAAGCCAATATTTCATGATAAAACCGTGAACGTGTCATTGGCTTCATTCTGAATATTGGAACACATAAAACATTAAAGTCTTTAGATTGATTGCATCATTAAGGATGAAATTAATAAAATGTATTACTTGCGAATCTGTAATATGTTAAAATATGATTATACCTGTGACGCGACGCCAGATACAGCCTGGGCAGCTGTTCGCATCAGGCCAACAGGGCCCGTGTGCGTTATGATTTGACTCGCACCTGTAGTCTTCGGCTGCCCGGAGATTAAATGAGCCATCTTCACTTCAGTGTTCGACATACTTTTCACAATTGTGATCTTTTGAGGGGCTGCTAAGTCAATTGGATACATTTTGCTAGTTGTGACTGACCTATCATTTTCCAAATTGTTAGTCATTGTGAAAAGCTGAACTTCCAATTTTTCTATAAAAGCATTTTAGATTTTACGTCACAAGATATCTTCTGTATTTCATTACGAAATAGGTACACAGTTGAATTCCTCAAGAGAGAATTTGTGAAAATCACTACGGTATAATACAATTCGAACTTTTCAATGACAGACCCAAGCCTTCGTTTCGTTCCTTCTTCAAGCAAGCAAGCAACACATTGCATAGACAACAAAAAAACAAAACATTAGGCATATATCTATGACATTAGGTTTAGGTAGTAAATCCGTGGTCTGTGGTAGGTACTAAGGTACCAAAGAGACAAGAGTACTTTTATACATAACTAGTGGACCCGTAGGTAAATAAATGTTACAAAAAATGTGATAAATGAAGAACCGCTCGACCGATTTTATGCAAACTTCACACTATAGTCCGAACAAAGCCTATAGGCTGGTATTTTAGGTAGAATGGGTACTTGTCTACTTTGTGACCGTGTCGTAGTTGTCGTAATCGTAACATTTATTTTACCGATTTTAAACTACTTTGATTGAGATTTTATGAGATATTTATCGTATTTATTTCCAAATTATAAAAAGATTATTCTCATTTACTTAATATGGGTCTCTGCAACATGAAAAGAAGAAGTAACTTTTCTAAATTACTTACAAACTATGGTTGTCTAGCTTGCACAGAGTTCCTCTAACTAGTCTGTGCATGTACAGGCGAATAGGTCTGTGAATGTGCTGTGGCTTTGCTACCTATGTCTGTCTGTTGGGTCTGTTGTCGTTTGTCGTAAAACAATAATGGCGGATCATTGCAGTGATGGAGATATTTCTAAAGAAAATATGAAAAAATATAATAATGAAAGAAGAAGCAGTAAGCAATGGGTTAGATTAAATGTTGGTGGAACTTATTTTTTAACCACAAAAACCACTCTGTGTAGAGATCCTAATTCATTTCTGTATCGATTAGTACAAGAGGACAGTGACTTAATTTCAGATAGGGTTAGTAAAACGTTTCAGATTTGAAAACCTTGTTTCTGTGGCTGAATGCTAATATCTATGAAATTTTTCAGGATGAAACGGGCGCTTATTTAATAGATAGAGATCCTACGTATTTCTCTCCAGTGCTCAATTATCTTCGTCATGGCAAACTGGTAATCAACAATGACATAGCTGAGGAGGGCGTATTAGAAGAAGCAGAGTTCTACAATATTACGGACCTGATAAGATTAGTTAAAGAAAGAATATGCCTTAGAGACACGCGACCGCTGAAAGACTCCAAAAAGCACGTGTATAGAGTTTTACAGTTCCATGAAGAAGAGTTAACACAAATGGTTTCGACGATGTCGGACGGTTGGAAGTTCGAACAGTTGATCAACATCGGTTCTCAATATAATTATGGTAATGACGAACACGCGGAATTTCTCTGTGTTGTGAGCAGGGAGTGTGGTACGTCACTGAACAGTACTGAGGTGGAACCCACTGATCGTGCTAAGGTGCTACAACAAAAAGGCTCACGTATCTGAGTGTTTCGTCAACGCCTCTACTTGGTTTTTCAGACTATATTGTGTGTGAATTGTGTACATAGATTGTGATGTGAATTGTTTAACCACCTTTGTCTATTCAAACTTCTTATTAATTAGAATATTCCAATTATTATTTTTTTACATTAAAGCAATTGTTTGTACGAGTAACATAATATTATGATGTTTACTTTTGATTCACAATTTTATTTTTGTATTAAATCTCAGAAGTACATTACATACTATTACAAAATTAGGTATTAATGTAAAAGTAATGTTATTCACTGTTTTTGAAATCTTGTGACTGTATTTCTATTGTAATTGTATGTATTTTTGATTGCAGAAACTTGAACTAATAAGGTGTTATGATATTAAAATTTACTTACTCATTTTTTTGGTGAAGTTGATAGTTGGCTTGAAATAATTCTAAAGTAATCTTAGAAAAGCATAGAAATGAACTACCAAAGACTGCCAAACCAGTCAGAAATGTAATAAATAATACAACCTTGCAATATTAGACTTATTTAGGTGTTTTCAGTGATCAGATAGATGAAATTTTTACTACTCAAAAGGTTTACAAAACATGTTCATACATCATAGGTACTTATACAGGGAAGTTAAATAAAGCTATGAATTGTCAGGCTAGTTTTTATTAGACTTAGCATTTAATCTGATGTAATTTGTGTTAATCCTGTAGTAATAATCAATCAGACATAATATAAAAAATTGCGCTCATTTGCTCCTGCCTGAAATATTTTGTGTACATAATTTGTTATTGAATGACATTACTTCTGAATTATAGCTTAGCAAACATAGCTCCAAAACTCACGTTTCTAGTGTGTACTTCTAATAAATTTAATTGAGCTTTTAATATGTATAATAATTATGTATACAGTCTAAAATTGTTGTGAGTGGAAACCATGCAAAGTATTGTTTCATGAACAAAAATTCCAGTTAACTACTGCATAACTGATTGGAATAGGTCATTGAAAAATAATTTGTTGAGTATTAATTATATATAAAGCTATTAATTTATGATTTGTATGAAATATGTGTCAGGTTTGATTTAGAATAAGTTGAGATTTTGAAGGAAACAGTTACGCTTATGAGAATTTTTGAACTGTATACATACATCCACTGTTAGGGATGTATCATTTGAATTACAGAAAAATGTAAGCAGTGTTTAGTAGTCTTTATGATAAAAAAATGTCATCCAATTACTATATAACAAATAAAAAATGCATTGATTTATAACTGTTTCTTTAATTTGTTTATGCAGGCCCTTAGTGATTTTTAAAAGTACTGTTATCATAACAAGTTTGTTATTAAGCATGAGTATGTTATTAATAGTACTTTAAATGTACAGAACCTTTTAGAATTTTATACTAAATAAAGAAACAACTGTTTTGTTCGAGAAAGTTCAAATACTAGGATATTAAGACAAATGTATATTCATAATTGCTTTATTTCACTGAATAAGTAAACAATTGACTGAAAACGTTATTATTCATTTGACACGCCTTCACTAATTAGTTATTACTTAGTTAATCAATTTATAACTAAAAATATATAAATCTATAACATGATGTTTTAAAAAAATAAAGATTAGCGCTATTTAAAACTTAAGAGTTTAAAATTACACAATTTATTATAAAATATTGCATTCAACTGCATTAAATACAAGATAACATGAGCATCTTAAGATAGATACCTTTCTGTAAAAGATTAGAGTGATATATCAAAATACAGATTTACATTGAAGTCACTCATATGTAAGGCAATGGGGTTTTATTGTTTTTCTATAATTATATATCCTTAACTGTTTAATAACAATAATTTTCATTAACATAGCTGCTTAGCACCAATCTGCCATGTAGGTAAAGTCAGAAAACAATTTGTGGTCTGCAGTACTAAGTGGACGAGGTTCTTTTGGGGGTGTCAGCACTGCAGCTTCAGATGTGAATTCACTATCAAAGTTGCTTACATCTTCTAAGTTATTTATTGTTGGCACAAATGGTGGCTTGACCTTTCGAAGGAGTAGCTGTTCCCAGTTTACATTTCGGAAGAATGCCTGCTTCTTCACATCCTCTGCGTCCCTTTCTGATGAACCTAAGCGTCTCTCAGGGTTTTTTCGAAGTAAACGACGCATTAATGCGATTGCTTCCAGGGACAATGTTCTAGGATAACGGACTTCATCATTAACTATTGAATCAAATACTTCGCCTTCATCTTCACCAGGAAAAGGTGATTCCCCAACTAACATTTCAAATATCAATACACCAAGCCCCCACCAATCTACAGCTCTTGTGTATGATGTCTCAGTTAGGACTTCAGGAGCTAAAAACTCAGGTGTGCCACAAAAAGTGCCAGTCCTATCCCCCCATCCCATGCCTTCCTTGCAAAGACCAAAATCAGCAATTTTAACATAACCCTCTGTATCTAAAAGTAGGTTGTCTAGTTTTAAATCCCTATAAATAATATTGTTCTCGTGTAAATACTGTAGGCCTAATACTACACATGCTGCATAAAATACTGCCCTGGGTTCAGTGAACACATCAGCATGAATGTGCATCATAAGGTCTCCTCCAGCCGCATACTCCATTACAAAACACACATGCTGGTCTGTCTGGAAACATGCAAACAAATTCACCAAGAATGGATGTCTAATTGCATTTGCAACCTCAAATATTCTTTTCTCAGACAACAATGAGTCAACTTCATCTCTGGCAATAATGTCCCCTTTTTTTAAAGCTTTTATAGCAAAATACTCATTAGTTGGTTTGTACTGAGACAGGATGACTTTGCCAAAATGTCCTCTTCCTAAAACACTTAACAACCGAAAACTCTCCATTGACATTTCTCCTGACTGCCTCCTAGAGTCTGGCTCTTTACCAATGGTTTCTAAAACTGAAGATGATCTTGAAGATGATATCCTCATATTGCTTGTTACTTCAACAATTTGATCTTCATTGCTGGGAAAATCAATATCCAACCTGGGAGATGGAGATGGTGGGTATTCTACTAAAGGAGTATTGCATGATGGAGTCTGAGGTTCTCTAACATAACTGTCTCTAGTGTAAGAATCTTCTAAAAATGCAAAAGCTTCCTGTAATTCTTTTTCCATTCTAAGGGTAGACACATTAGGAGGTGGATGAAGAGGCAAAGCAGGTTTTATTGGAGGTGTTATAGGCACTTGTGGTGTAGAAGGAGTGGATGGTAGACCAAGTGGCCTTATACCAGCCATTCCAGCTAAAGTGACATTTGGATTCTCAATTTCTTTGTTATCTAGAGTTGGAGATTCCAAACTCTGAGTCATATGGGCACTTTGAATATTTTGAATGGATGGAGATGATCTTTTCAATAACCTGCCAAGTATAACTGCAGGAATAGGCATTTCTCCATAAGGTGATCTTGGTATGTTTTTTCCCTGTTGCTTAAATATTTTTCTCTGACGTTGTAATTTCGGTTTTCGTGATATAATAGGGTTTAAGAATTTAATTTCAGCAAATAATAGCCCCTGAGGCTCCAGTTCTAAAGCCATTCCATGTCTTATGTCATCAATGAATTCTTCTAATCTCATAAACTTAACACCACAGAGCCCACGCCAATCTTTCCAATGTATGCCTATCTCTAACTCTCTTGATTTATCCAGCTTAATGGTGAACCTGTAAGAATTATGACAATCAATTTTAATAGTTATCATAAAATTTGTGTGACAACACTTTAGTCATAACGTAAGTATGTGTGAACACAGCCTAATGATAAGATAAAATGAGTAATCACAATGTGTTAGGAATCATAAAGATTATAAGTAATTCAAAGAAGCAAAATTTATTATCTAAGTTCACTTGTTTCTTGCACACAGTTGATATTATAAGTTAATATTGAAATATATCTTGTTACAAAATAATCTTATTTATGTAATCAATTTAGAAAAACATTGATATTGTTCGAGTGTATGGATTAAAAATATTCATGTTTGTTTAATGTGAAGAAATAGAGTATTAAAATGACTAACAGTCTATATAGGTTATCTATCTTAATCTTGAGGTTATTTTAATCTTTGAGGATATCTAACACCAACAATGCATAAAATAAATCAATACCTCTGGTCCCAAGCTTGTTGAGAGCAAGGCCTCCAACTTGTTTGAGCTACAGTATGATTGTCCAACTTCATAACAGCCATAATCTCATTGCTGGTATCTTCCTTGATGCTGTAGGTGTATTTCATGGAATTGCGTATCGTCACACCTTTTACAAAAGACTTCAGATCTGAAGGACTTGCCAAGGGGTCCCTGCGACTACGTCCAGGGACATCTTCCAGCAAATCTTGGCATCCCATTAATCTCACTTCCAATGTTCCTGTAACTTGAACACACGGGCTGATCATTGGAGCTGGTGATAGGAATTGAGTCCTTACACCACTTGTCCCAGATAAGCTGACATAACCAGGACTTGAACCAGTGCTTCTAAGTTCATGGCCAAGCTCAATAAATGCAGCACTCTCAGCAGGGAGCTCCTGCCGGCGCATATCCAGGGATCGGCGGAGAAGATCTAGTTTTTGAGTTGACTCTACAAGACTTGTCTGGGCTTCTTGCAGTGCCTTTTTATCAGTAACTTTCTTATCACTCTGCAAAAGCCGAATGGCATTCTTGGAGCCTTCCACTACAGCTGCCTCAATGCGTAGTCGGTTTCTCAGTTCAGCAATTCTTTCATCTAAAAGTGGATCTACACCACTCATGTCGATGCTCCTGCCATCACCGTTTGCACCAGCATTGTCACCTTTTTGCTGCTTACTCAATTTTGAAATGCGCAGTTTTAGGTATTCTATTTTATCCTTGGAGTCACCTAGCATTTGATGAGCCTCGGCTAGAAGTTTTTTGTCTCGAGATTGATTACTGCTACTAATGCTTTGAATCATGTTTTCAGCACCCTGTTTTACTTTTAGTTCTATATTTAGTTGTTTTTCGAGTGATGCTAACTTGCGATCGGTAGTTCCTTCACCAAGTTGGCGTTGCTGCTGGGCTGCTTCAGATGCCAAAATAATCTCTTCATCGTAAGAAAGATCTTCAGGTGACGTAGGAGTGGACTGGCCGCGCGACAATAAAAGCTGCGATTCAAGCTCCTGTAAGTCGGATTTGAGCTCATTTAGTTTTAAATTGGCTTTTTTGACAATATTTGCTACGTCGGATAACGATCTTCGGTCAGTTGCAACTTCGCGCAGTTTCTCGGCACCTTCTTTTATTTTGAGTTCTTTACGTATCTCTCTACGTATGACATCCTTAAGTTCTTCCAACTTGGAGGGCAATGCTATTTCTGGAATACATTCAGTCTTAATTCCATACTTGACACCCAACTCGTAGAGGACAGGATGTCGAATATAATAACCTGGGTCTGCCATAATTGAGGATGCACAGTCTAACGTCAGTTAACCATAATTATGTGAGAAAATATCACAAGTATTGCTTCAGGATCACAAAACGTAAATGTTAATAAGGATTAAAAAACAGTAACACCTTTTTTGAACTAAATAAGAAATCATTATGACAAAACTAAATACAAATTAATTAAATAAATTAATTAGAAAACAACTTATAAACAAGCTCATCGGTCAACGATACCAACGAAACGAAATCCTACTTTATCCTACCATTAAACTATACCATAGACATAGATGACGTATACCATGAACAAACTTAGCTATATAATAATTTTTAATTTTATCGTGAAGTCGTACACCTCCGTAAAAAGATTTCGCTTCGCTAGAAATAGTTGGTTCCAAGTTACAATGAAATTAAATACTGACTGCGCCATATTTAGGTATATTATTTTATTGAATTTCTAATTATAACATTTTACTAAAAACAATGTCAGTAAAATGAGTCATATTATTATCTTTATCTCGTGTGATCCTTTTTTAGTAGTACAGCCTATTAATAGTAGTAGTAGTCTATTACAATTTTTTTTTTGTAGTAGTGTATTAGCCTATTAAGTATTAGGCTACTTGACTCGACTCGATACCAAAGAGTACATCTCAATACCTGTGTATTTCATAAATTAGTATTTCTCGGACCAAGGATACATTTGTGGTATTTTTTATAGTATTTAGCTTAGAAAAATGAAATATATCGGATTCTATTATTATAAGCGCAAGATGGACATGAAATCCAATTAAAATAAATACATTTTTCTTTTTTTATACACGATTTAGTCTACTATGCTGACAGGCATAAAACGCTGTCGGCCATTTTGTGTCGTCACACAAAGTGTAAACAAAACAAAGAAACGTCATCCATGTGACACTTGTCTTGTAAATATTTCTTAAAATCTCCTAGTCAGCGTAAAAGTTGATTCTCTCTATCTGTTGAAAAAGCTATATAGTTGGATTCGTAAAATCAGATAGCAGTAAGCACCATTTTACTGAAAAATAGACACATTGATTACATGATGTTATTACAACGCGGATGACGTCAGACCACAGATAGTCTATAAGCCAAAATGGCGGACACGCGAACAGCGTTTTCGCCCGTGGTTTTCGACTTATAGTGATAAAAATAAATTTTACATTAAAGTTTTGCAGCTTTATAGTTCTTAAAAAATCTAGTGTTACCTTTTTTGTTTGACCGACTATTGATATAGGTAGTCTGTACAAAAAGAATACGATGAAGTCGCGCGAAAAATGTTAAGGATACCCATCTTTATTTTTGTGTACGTCCTAAAATACTTTTTGTTTTTTTTTAACTAAATAATTATTCTTTATTTAAGTACATACTTATGAGAATAATTTAATTAAATTATTTCCAAGTACGTAATATAGACTTATTTTCTATTTCTATCCTAAAGTCATCAGTGTCGTAGCGTAAATA
>DWPC01000084.1:0-13908 GCA_018251435.1 Oarisma aurantiaca
CCGAGCGCTCATACTACATACTCATACATTATAATAATATGGTCGAATTTCGACCACTAGGCGACCACTAGTAATTATAATTAGTCTATACAGGCTACTACTTTCCGAGCATTTCTCATTGTTACCTACAACTTTTCTTTATAATACAGTTCATAGACTATACAAGTGGGTCACCAGATGTTTTCGTAAAGAAGGTAACTCACTGTATTCAACGGTGAGGACGTAGGGCCCCTTCATCAGGCCGGCGCCGAAGCCGCGCTTGGTGTGGTCGACGCGCCGGTACAGCTTCCGGAACGTAGGCAGCGCCGCCGTACGCATCCACACTATCAGGTCCTCGTTCTGTTATACAAACATTTTACGTTTTGTACTTACAACTTAGTAAACATCAAATTGTGTTGGCTCTAAAATGAGTGTCGTAAATTAGTCCTTGATGATCAATTAAAGCTTTACCTTAGGTTTTCATATTTCTCAAAGAAAACTATAGTTCTGCGAATGCTTAAATATTATCTATTTCATAAATATTGCATAATTATGTAATTTTTTTTAAAGAAATACTTATTGAAATACGAGTGTGTGGGTATGAAATAGATTATGCTGGGAAAGTGTTACCAGAAATCCATTATTTTCTGTGTTGTTTGGATCCAACATCCACACGGGCTGACGCCAATTGACAGGTTTTGTGAAGTTGGCAAATGCTGCAAACAATATGATAAATCTCTAGTCACCCATCTCTAATTAGTTGCATAGACAAGTGGAAAAATAAACCAAGTATGAGGTAAAAGTTTATACCTGTTTTCAGATCAGTTGAAGTATCCGGATTTCTGAACTTGATTTCCTTATCGGAAGTCCAAGCGATTCCTGTGTTCAGCACTGATACAGTAGTTCGTAAATCCAGAGAGTAAACAGTCAAAGTATCTGTGAACAATTTCATATGCTTATTTTAAATGGTCATCTTAATCATTTAAAGTGACATCTGGCAGGTTTGTGTTACTTAAACAAATTCAAATATGTTGTTTTCCTAACAATTACCATTAAAAAGGGAGTTTGCGATTGCTCCGCAAGGCGCAATTGGTTTTCTTACTCCATTTTCATCCTCTGCAAAGGCAAATGGCTCACAATCTGATGATGGATATGGGGAAAGCCGACCCAGGAGTTGGCTGTCATCCCTGAACAGGACAAGTAAAAACAATTAAAGGTTACTTTTGCACTTACATAATTTTGCAAAGTTGTTTCATACTGTTTGTTAGTATAAAAGGAAATGTGGAACCAAAGAAAAATTGTTATCTTGAACTTACCGTGACTTCACATATCTACGATGATTCTGGTAGTAGTTGCTCAAACCATAATAAAAGTAAACATCTCCCTTAAAGTTTTCACTGAGATTAAAATGGATCTCACATTTACATGGCTCCATGTCATTTTCCTTAATATAGTCTGCGCATGTTATATTCTCATTATCCTTCATACAATCTGTGTAGTCTATCACATGTTCTTTTACCTTAAAAAAACATTAATAGTATATGAGTAATACAGTCTTAATCTTAAACCTTAAAAGAATTAAGTTTATAATATAAAGCATAAACACAAACAAAACCTAACACAAAAATAGTCCAATACAAGATAGGTAAGGAAATATATTTGCCTTATGTTTAGTAAAATATGTAATGGTTATCAATTTCTTCATAGACCTAGCCTAATGTGTGCATCAGGCAAAACCCACATATCCTCTCAATTTTGGTAACATGATATTGCCATTTAGCTGATGAACTGCACATCTATATGCCTTACCTCATCAGAAAAGTAAAGTAATCCAACTCCTACAGGAATGAAGGCGATTCCAATGACAAAAAAAGTTGGTAAGACTGTACCAGCAGTTAAAATCGGTTGCCAGGCTGGTAGTCTCTGTTGCTTGAACGCCGATTCTACAAGAAACATAACATTAAAAGGAAATTAATCAATTTTGCGAGGTCATTTATATGGTATTTGCGAACCTGAAATAATCTTACCAGCAGGACGCCTAGATTTCACATTCTGATCTGAAGTATCGCTAGAAGTCGCCATATCGACAACTTTTTAGAAGATTTGTTGACTTCTCCACCAAATCTAATGAAATGTTTCCCTTCGATCAATAAACTTTTGTAAATTATTACTCATAGATGGTAATACAATACAAGATGTTGAATGAAATTGAATGAAATAATGTCAGAATCGTCAAAGTCAAACTTCAAAGCATAATGTCAAGAGTGTCACTTTGACAAATACAAATGTTTTTTAGACTTGAATTTCATTGATTTGGCCTAGTATTATCTACACCTATATCCATAGATATACAATAGTCTATGTCTATGATACAGAAAGAATGAATGACAGTTTTGACAAATTGACACTATCTTGACACTATAGTCATGCATATGTAGATGATAATAATATACTACATCATCTAGAGTGGATGATAATTTACGATAATATGATAATAAGATAAATAAAATATATTAATATTTTATCATTAAATATTTTATCATTCGATTGTATTTTTAAACGTTTAGAATTTATACTACCTACGCAACATTAGTTTAAGAACCCAACTCACTTTATTATAGTCTGTGGCCTTACCTCACTAGTCTGTCTTTGTCGGTCGGTAGGGAGCACCGTGGTCTGTGGTAGAGAGTATATTGTTCTGTGCCGTATAGTCAAGTCAAAGAGTACATTGGCATAGATAATGCACGTACATTGGAGCACTGATCTGTGCATTGGAGTACATTAATTTGTATAGTCAAGTCAACCTTATTCAATTTGCTTGATAGTTGATTTGATTTATGTTATGATTTTGTAAGTGATAGATGTTTTTTAATAATTGTGAATTAATTTTAATAGTGTAAAATTAATAACCTTTTGTTTTCTTGTTAGCAGCGTTGGCGGTTATTATCAATGCGGTCTAAGCTAAATTAAAATTACGGAAACCAGCAGTAGCAACGCTTTGCTCGACATTTTCTTATTTGGTCAACTTAGTGGTTCGCCTTCGGAGAAATGTCTAACGAAACCAATAAAAACGTAAGTTTGATGTAACTACAATATTCACTTTATCAATAAACCTTATATGTACGTAATTGTGGGTTGGGTACGTATACCGATAAGAAGTGAGTCATAACAGTCTCTGCATTGTGCATGCATACTTTGTACTTAGTTTGGTTTATTGCTTTGCATACCATTTGTGAAATGGATACTCGATACAGTTAGCGGCGGATGTATGTCAGTGTTTATGCATTCCAGACGAATTTGCCCCTCTTTCCTTGTTACACTTCATTTAATGTTTCACAAGTAGGTACTGGCTTAAAATATAACAAAGATTTGGCCAAATTCAATAATTATAAAGGCTAGTATGATAAAATTAACACCTATTTTATCATCAATGTAGGTACCTACTTACTGTTGACAACAGAGTTGTAAATATATTTTATATATTATAATTATTAAATTTATTTATTATTGAATTATTTAAATGCACATGTATGTAGTTATATTAGAGTAATTTAGAGTTGATGTAAGTAATTAATAACTTCACTACTTGAGGTCATAGGTATCGAAAACATATACCTCAATAGTTCATGTCACCTACCTTCATTAAACATTATTATTATCAATGTTTGGTAATATAATAACAAAAATTTTGCTTGCCCTATGCCCTTCAATCGTATATGTGTGACAACTGCTTATTTGTTCATGATACTAATGTTTATCCACATGATGATCACATGAAGCTCAATTAAAAGCAAACACTATTCATAGTATATTATTTACTTACATTATGAATAATTTCATTGTTCTAGTCCATTAAGTACTTTTCTTTATAGGTGTGTGGAGATAAAACAGTTATTAAAATGATCTTTAATTGATCTATTTCTCTCCTATAATGTAGGTATCTTACATTACAATAAGTAAAAGAAACAAAAATTTTAAATAACTTCAGATTAGATTAATAATGCATCTGTTACAGTATTTAAAAAAAAACATTTTTGAAACAACATCTACTATTTTATTAATTAAGCATCTTTTCCAGTTTTCAAATCTGGAGACCCCAGGGTATGTGGGATTTGCAAACTTACCCAACCAAGTGCATCGCAAGTCAGTGAAAAAGGGTTTTGAATTTACGCTGATGGTTGTGGGAGAGAGTGGGCTTGGCAAGTCAACTCTAGTCAATTCCCTGTTCCTGACTGACTTGTACCCAGAACGAGTTATACCTGATGCCATTGGTACTAAATCACATCCAGATATTTATTAACATATTTTTAATTTACCTCAAAAGTGGACAATAGATACAGTAACTTGCAATGTAATTTTTTGTTTTTGATTTTACTATTACTCATAATGTGTTAAGGAACCTTATTAGCACACATATACACAGTATGTACTTAAGTATAATAATACATGTGTTGTGTATTGTATTGTTTGGGAATAATTTTATTGTTTCAACAGAAAAAACAAACCAGACTGTTCAGTTGGATGCATCCACCGTGGAGATTGAAGAGAGGGGAGTAAAGTTAAGATTGACAGTTGTGGATACACCTGGCTATGGAGATGCAATTGACAACACTGATTGCTTCAAGGTAAGGGCTTGAAAATTTTTAAACCTAAAATACCAACTATGAAAAGTTATTAATTAAAATAGTCTGTGGCTTAGCATAATTAAGCATTAACTTAAAAATGTTTTGTTCGATTTTTGAATTGATCTCGGATACTCTTTACATTTACATTTCTGTTTTGATGACTTATAACGAAATAAAATTTTCTTCCGCTAGTCTAAAACATTTTGATTGCACTAGTAGCTATAGCTTAAAAGGATATTCGAAAGTTCAACTCATATCTTGTGTCTATTTCCAGCAAAGTATTTACAAGTAGTAATGTTATTTATGATGTCTGCATGGACAAACAGGTTAAGTGTACACTGTTTTTATCCACAGTCTATAATTAAATACATCGATGAGCAATTCGAGCGATTCCTGCGCGATGAGAGCGGCCTCAACCGGCGTAACATTGTCGACAACCGCATACATTGCTGCTTCTATTTCATATCGCCTTTCGGACATGGGTATGTTGTCAGTGATGGATATTGTGTTTATAAATAGTTTTATTGAACTTATTAGCCTTGTAACTATGCATAAATTTAAAATAAAATTAAACACGTTATAACTTTTTCTTTTTATATCTTTTTAGCCTAAAGCCCTTGGATATAGAATTCATGAAACAGCTACATAACAAAGTTAATATCGTGCCCGTCATCGCTAAAGCAGATTGTTTGACTAAGAAAGAAGTGCAGAGGCTCAAGTCAAGAGTGAGTACCTGTTACGAAAGTCATAATATTGTTAGCTAAAATTTAAATATTATAACGACAGCTAACAACATGTTTTTATATTAGGTAATGGAAGAAATCGAGAGAGAAGGTATCAAAATCTACCCTCTGCCCGATTGTGACAGCGACGAAGACGAGGATTATAAGGAGCAAGTGAGTGAGACATGATGGACAAGATCTGATGGACTCGTTTTCAGTGGACAGATATCGTACTCGTACAATGCGACATCCTTAGTGTATGTTATTAGTATGTAGTGAGGTATGCGTTGTAAACATGGTGTGTATGTGTGTGCCGCAGGTGCGCCAGCTGAAGGCAGCGGTGCCGTTCGCGGTGTGCGGCGCGGGGCAGCAGCTGGAGGTGCGCGGGCGGCGCGTGCGCGGCCGCCTCTACCCCTGGGGCGTCGTCGAGGTCGAGAACCCCGACCACTGCGATTTCATCAAGCTCAGGACCATGCTCATGTCAGTTGACAGCTACTCTGTAGCCTAGGTGGTTGCTCCATGCGAACTTGTTAGGAAAGCCCGTAATGGCTCCGATTCTTGGCTGCTGGAGCGTTGGTGATTTGAACTGATTTGTGTAGTCCATGCCACCCAATGACTATATTTAGTATATTATTATTTTACTATAACATGTTATTATATGTGTGTATGTATGTGACAGTACCCACATGCAAGACCTGCAAGAGGTGACTCAGGAGGTTCACTACGAGAACTACAGATCGGAGCGGCTCGCCAGGAACGGCCAGGTGCCCAAGCGACATACGTAAGTGATCCACTTTGTACTAACTAGTGGGATTTTAGTGTATACTATCGCTATGTTAGTGATAATCTATGTTGTTTCTGATTTCCTCCTTTGGAAATTCACTTTAGATCACTACACATTATGACTTAAGCTAGGAAAATGCTAATGAAAAAGAGGTTTTGTCTTAAATAGATCTTGTCTAAAACATGGCAGCAATTAAAGATCTTTGCAGCTATCTAGAAAACCACTTGGAGTAATCATGAATCATTAAGAGGGAATATAAAGAGGTTTGTTTAAAACACTTGTATTACCAGGTCAACCGAGAGTGGACTGAGCGAGGCGGACACCAACGGCTTGGCCAACGGCAACAACGAGGATCCCACTGAACGGGAAAGGGCTCTGCGTGAAAAGGTACGTAATAATATTTTTTTACAAATATACGTAAGCAAATAATAGTGCATTAAAAAAGATAATTCATTATGCTAGTTTAGAGGCCTTTGGGGATCATGAAAACTTGGTATAGCAGTAAGGTGTAGTATACTCTACGCCTCTCCTAGACGAGAGACCAGGTCTAACAGGAGTACGCGAGGTGTACTCCTGTCTGATACATGATTAATCCAGCATAAATGGTGTCTCAGCTACAGACTACACCGGTTGCCGTTATGGGCCATAAATTGGTGTGTTGACGCTGTATTAAGAAGCAGTGGTTGCGGTGTGTTACAGGAGGCGGAGCTGCGGCGCATGCAGGAGATGCTGGAGCAGATGCAGCGGCAGATGCAGCTGCAGGCCGCCGCCGGCACGCCCAGCGCGTAGGGCCGCCACGCCGACAGGTATACACACACACACACACACACACATAAAGTTATTGTGCAGTGAAATAAAGCCATTGTGGATAATATAAAAAAAAAATTGTATTACAGTCTGTTCGCAGCAGTCTGAAAGGCGCATTCACTGTCTTGGATTTCGTCCTGCGCGCCATCATACTGCTTTGTATCCTCACAACCCACCGCCGGTCATATGGTGTCCGTTGTGGTAATGACTAATGACTTCCATATGGAACAAATAACACACACACTTTACTTATATATCATTGTAATGCTTCCACAATTGTATGTGACTCATACTTTATATTTACTCATTAATATGAGATCATAATAATTATCTATCTTGCATGGTTATCCGTCTTGTATGGTTTTGTGACTTGTACCATATTTCTGGTATTCCAATGCAAACTCAATGTGCTAAAACTTTTGTACTTTATGACTTAGATGATAGAGTTGATAGTAGAAGTCCATATAGTATAATAATGGAAATTGTTCATGAAACCAGTGTAGTGTAAACTATTATATTTAGAACAAAACTGATATAGGATGTTATAAATGAAATGTCATACAGGATGTTGAGAAGAAAAACTTACAGACATTTTGTCTAACATTACAAGTTTTGATACTTGAAGATGTTGCTTATTGCGTAATATTTTGTCTCCCTTGTTGGAGACGCAATGAATAGACAGACTTGACAAGAGCACAATTAAGCTTCTTCAAGTATGTACTTGAAACTTCTAATAAAGAGAAAAATTAGGAGCATCAACATTTTGTAAGACCACTAGAAAATAGATACAGGAGATATACAATGTAATAGTATGTATACCCACTCGAATTCATTAGTTTTAGAATCGCTAGAGAATCCACTGAGGATAACTTATCTCAATAAATTTTAATTAAATAAATGACTATGGATGGAAATTATCGAATATGATATAAAATTATGTATCACAAAATATATAATAGTTATGACATATTATATGACTTGTATTAGATGGTATAATAATATAGTTCTCTATTAGTGTTAAGTAAATGCAATATAAAATTTGCAATCATATTATTATTGTGGTTTGTGTTTATTGAGGTATTGTATTAATTTTCAACCAATTACATCCATTTTGCATTCTATTATTTCCAACTTTTATTTTTGGTCTTTGTAATATAATCAGTTTGTTTTATCTGTTTATAAAATAATTTTGACATAAAGTTTTGAATGTATTTGGTTGGCCACTTTGGTTGGTAGAATTATAGATTAAATTAACACTGTTGTTAAACTCTAAAGTTACAAAACAGGAAAATGTATGACTATCCCAATAAACATTAAACTCATATTAATATATAAACATAGGTAAAGTATTCCTAACATATACATTATACATTCTAACATGAAAACATGTTTTGCCAACTCATATTTTAAAATTAGGATTCTTGTTGACGTCAATTTGTTCAAGATATAATTATTATATAGACATAACATTATCATAACTATTCTAACTTATATGTTATATTGAATGTAATTAAAATATAACACAAGACTATTTAGTTCTTCGGCCTATTCTTAACGATCTGATGTATTTAAACGAATGTGTGATGTAACTCTTCTGCCATAATAAATACTCTATCCATTATGTTTGTGGAAAAGACGGAAATGTTCTGCATGAACTAGTGTTCACAAAATAATATATAATTGTGTTTCGCCAAAATATAGAAGTTTAAAAGAAAATAAGAAAATTATCCACAAGTCTGCCTTTATCTTTTTGGATAAAAGTAATAATTGTGAATGGTCATTGTCCAGTGTAGTTTATTAATTAGGTATACTATTCCATTATTCTATTCGGTATTTATTTACATTGAATTGACATATTCATTCATTATTGTATCGATTTTATTAAACATCCATAATTATCTACGTTAATTTTATATACTCTTTTTACTTGTTTTAAAACAGTTGCCAGATAATGGGGCATTTACAAAATTAGAATTATCATTGTATTGTCTTGAAATATGTGTTTGATTTAAAAATACTATTTTATTTCTTTTATCTGCTAAATGTATATTAGTATAATTTGCTTGTACTCGAGAATATTTAACGTGATTTAAACAATATGACTGATATGTTTTATCTTCCAGTATTTACCAATATTTGTATTGACATATTTTTTAGGTGTAAGAATTATAACCATTATTTTTCTTAATTAATATTATACCTCGTTTATTTTACATTACATTTGTAAACATGGTGTAATTGGAAGGCTGATAGAGTTTGTGATTGTAATAGTATTGAATGTATTGCTGAAGAGATTGACAATGTATCATCTTAACCTTATTAGGTACTTAAAGAAACTGTAATATGAAAAGTTATTTGGAACAGGTCAACAAACACACTAATACCTACATGTTATTTTATTGTAATTTAAAGATTTTTTCCAAGTTTCATTTCGTTATCGGTAATTGAAGATCTTAAGTTTTATAGCCCCAGTTCTGAATGACTTTCACTATTGCTAAAAGAGATTAAACGATTCCCACATTGGTGCATTTATTAATATTATTATTAGAATGATATTCATATTATGCAAACTTTTTAAATGAATGGATGTAACTCAATGAATATTACATAATGCAGTGTCTGTCAGGTATCGGTGCCAAAGTTAATGATACTTCACATATTTTTGGTTTTTGAAATTAAGAGGTCAACGAAATATGTACTTTAGTTTCTATTTGTATCTATCAGTGTATTCGTTTTATGTAATCTTATTTTTTATAGGAAAAAATAAAGCCTAGAAAATCTACTTATGTTGTTTTTCTCTTATTTTTGATAATTCCTAAGGGCCTTATATTTTTATATTAGCGTAAACAACGAGCGAGCTCCAGGGTATTTAACTACCTTAAATATATATTTTTTTGATATCTATCATCCAGTTAAAATAAAATATTCATGGTCGATCCCATAGAGCAAATTACCAAATAGCCTCCAAGACAAAAAAAAAATAGTTTTTTTACTGGCAACATTCAAACTGTCATGTCACTTTGATTTGACAGTTCCGCCCGCCATAGCGTTTATGTTGTGTGTTATCAAACAGCAGATTTCAATAAAAATTGAAATTTCTTGTAGTGCTGCAACGTAAATACTATGGCTATTGTTGAGGATGGTGTGCGGCATGAGTCCGAGGAAGAACATGAAGTAGTGTTAGAAGAAGATCATGAAGAAGATGGGGACGGGGAACAGGATTCGGACAGCTCGGACGTAAGCTTTTAACGTTTCGTAGCTGGTCAGGGTATTCGCTTGCAAGTCATTTTGTTAAATGTACTATTTAGAATTACTCTTTTGTTCTTAATTGATTAATTAATCGTAAATCTATAAGATACATTAACCATTGTCATTAACTACATTTATTGACTTCTCTTGACTTCTTGACACTTGAAGATTGACAACAATTAAATTTTCAAGATCGCTGTTATGTAGGTATCCTAAAATTCGTAAATATTTACCATTTTTTTCTTTTAACTGTCCTGAGATTTAATATGATAGCTCCAGATGTTTGTAGTCTTTAGTAGGTATTCAATCATGATCTTCTTTTTTTCATTAAGTTCTTGATTTCTGAGTATAAAGCAATTTGGAATCAATTGAGATTGAGATTCTTATGAAATTCTCAATTTCATATCCCTGTATTCTATTAACAGCCTTGTGAAACACCATTTGGGGACAGAGATTGATACATTCAATATGATGATATTATGTGGGTCATGTGGGTATGTATTACTCTGATTTTTATTCATGTGGTTTATGCCACCTGCAATTCAAGTAAAAACATACTGAGAGGTTATCAGTATGGTTATCAAAAATGATTTACTTATTATTTACAAGACAGGCATACAAAGGCTCTTGAGACTTATTAGTATAGTACTCTGTGCCCATGTGATGATTGACAATTTTGATTTTGTTACACGGTCTGTCATCTCTGTCAACGGTCACTCAAGTCAGTCTCAATGTATCATTAAATATCTGTAATTGAAATTTGTTTCGAGTAAGTCTGCAGTTACTACAGCATCATTCCATTCCTGTATGATATTTGGGATTAAAAGTATCCTATGTCCTTCCTCAGGTCTCACATAATATTTGTACAAAATTTCGCTCAGATCGGTTTAGTAGCTTAGTCTTGAAAGATGGACAGACAGACAGGCAGACAAACAGAGTTACTTTCACATTTATAATATTAGTTAGGATTAATTTACATGCTTTTACTGGCATAGAAAGTCTTAGAAAACAGGAATCAATGTATATTTTCGTCATCTAATTCTAAAACAATTCAAGTATGCTATTTAGTTGTTGGAAGGAATTGTAAGTTAAGATTTAAATTGCTAAAATACAAAATGATTTTTCCCAACAGGATGATGACGATGATGAAGTATTGTTGGAAACAAAAGTGACAATTTTGGAGCAGCAGATTGCACAGGATCCGTACAACTATGATGATCATATAGAATTATTAAAAATCTTGTGGTAAGTTATTTGTGGTAATACAAAGAAATGCCAAGAAATATTTCATGCCATAACTTTAGAATGCTACAACAATGCATTAGCAACTATGTATTAGTAAATTTATAATTTATTGAATCAAAAAATTATTCATCTCATTTACATTATAAATGCTTTTATTGTTTACAACATTATCTCTCCAGAATTTCACTATACATGTGAAGCCATGTATCATGTGCAGGTCTCTATCGGAACTGGAGCGCTGGCGAGCAGCATTCGATCGGCTGCACCAGCTCTGTCCGCTGCGGCCCGAGCACTGGGTGCTGCGGCTGCAGACGGAGGTCACGTTAGCCCATTCCGATGAGACTCAGGACCACATTGCTGAGCTCTTCAAACAGGCATCCCTGGATTGCTACTGTAAGTCTACATTATGCTGTGTCAAACATCTTGATCAAGAGCTTTGATAAATAACAACTACAAATACAGTTCTGAAGGAATTTCAACTCAGCCAATAATTTTAGAGAGAGTTGTATGTACGGTACAGTCTATAAATTGCTTTTTAGCGACGCGCATCTACCGCGACTGGTGCGCGTGGGCGCTGTCGCTGGGCGACGGGGAGCGTGCGCGCGCGCAGCTGGGCGAGGTGCTGCGCCGCGCGGGCGCCGACCCCTACTCCGGGAAGCTCTATTGGGACGCCAAGCTCGAGCTCGAGAAGGGGCAAATGGATAGCATGAAGTAAGTATTGTTTGTTAGTTTCTTTGTAAGACAAAAAGTTTAAAATAGTTTAATGTCAATTGTTTCAAGCAATTTCGATAACGTAAGTTTAAAATTAAAAAAATAATTATGCTCAGCATATCCATGAATGAAATATTTCATCAATGAGATATAAACAATCTTGATCAATACTGATTTCAGATAATGTTTCTTTATAAGGGTATTTGTTGGAGAGATATGATGGATAGACATTGCAATGCTTTTTCGTAATTTATGTAAGAGCACAGAAATCACAATAACCTAAGAAATATTTTGAGTGATGAAATAAAATGTTGTACAGCGTGGAAGACCCGAAATACAAGGAGCAGCGGCAGCGCGTGCTGTGGTGCCTGGAGGAGGTGTACACGCGGCCGCTGCTGCGCCACGAGGACGCCGCCGCCTCGCTGCAGGAGCTGGCCCTCGTGCTGCACGACCAGGACTACTTGGACAAGGTACGCTTGGATGGATGGACACTATCATACTCCTTCCGAAGAAATGAAGTGAAATGATTTATTTTTCGAAATTGGTTTGTTACAAACACTTTTCGAACGTCATTTACGCCATCGTTTCAACAAATCCCTGCCGTGAGTGGTCCCGGGAGAAGAAGCGGCAAGAAACTACCAAACCATCCTGTAACCTGCGTTAAAATACCTATATTATGTCTGTGTTAAGTCAGCTGTTAATCATATTGATCATGGCTGGTTTGTTCTTTTCTGTTGCCTTTTTCTTTATTAGTATTCTTTATTCTAGTAGATCATATTGTGTGTAATAAATAAAGATATATTTTTGTTATAGTTGAAACAACAACACGAGGTAGCTGTAGAATATTTAAGAAAGATCTCACCGTATGAAGAAAAGTTGTTGGCGACAGAGTGAGTGACATTTGTTGAGATTGTGTTATTACTTTTAGATTATATGGATACAGGACGCATAGATTGTGGTAATTTATGATATACAATGTACTTCTTCTTGTTTCGATTTCACCTGGGTCCTGTAATAAGGTGTTTGTGATAACGTGCTGTTTCAGAGATCCCGATGATAAGTGTAAGATATATTTGGATTACATCGAGGTCGTAAAAAATTTGGGTCGCGATGAAAAGTACGCAGAGTGTGACAGTGAAGGTATACTGAAGGTGAGTTGTTGTCGGAAGTGTTCTGGACGTAGATCTATACGCCAAAAATATCCAAACAAATGATTATAATAATGAAAGTTTTAAGTTTAAATCACATTAATTGCTGATTGATGTTTTGTTTTGTTTTTTTGGTGTAATTAATTAATCATAAGAAAGTTTTACTAAACTAGTTTTTGTCTGTATATCAGGTGGTGTATGACCGCGCGTCGTCCGAGTGCCTGTCGACGGAGCCGGCGCAGGCGCTGCTGACGTCGTGGGCGCGCCACGCGCAGGCGCGCGCCTCCCGCGCCACCGTCGCGCGCGTGCTCGACGCGTGCGTGCGCCGCGCGCCGCGCAACGCCACCTTCTGGACGCTCAAGATGCAGCAGGCTGAGCACGAGGGGAAGGACTTTGATGAGGTACATGTTGTTACACTGTAGACGATTAGGGCTCAATACAACCACCTCTGTTGTTAGTAGTATAATTATGTAGTTAATTAACTGTAACAAATATAATACGTCAAACCAATTTTTCCAATCTTTTGTCAGTTTGTTACTAACGTTAGCCAAATGTTAATGTTTCCCATTCCATGCTGGCGATACGATCGAACGATGATACATCCATGCCCACAAAAAAAAGTCATCCGATATTTTCTT